>PVJC01009583.1:0-45590 GCA_004026665.1 Murina feae | reverse complement strand
GGCCTATTCAGGTTTTTTTATTCCTCCTGATTGAGTTTTGGAAGCTTGTATTTTTCTAGTAATGTATCTATTTTGTCAAGGTTGTCCAGTTTGTTGGAGTAGAGTTGTTCATAGTATTTTTTGACAATCCTTTGTTTATCAGTAGGGTCAGTTGTTATTTCACCTCTTTCATTGTTTATTTTGTTTATTTGGGTCCTCTTTCTTTGTTTCTTGGTGAGTCTGGTGAGTGGTTCATCAGTCTTGGTAATCCTTTCAAAGAACCAGCTCTTGCTTTCATTGATCTTTTGTATTTTTTTTGTTGTTTTTTTTTTTTTTTGGTCTCAATGTCGTTTATTTCTGATCTGATCTTTATTATTTCCTTCCTTCTGGATACTGTGGGCTTTTCTTCTTGCTCTTTTTCTAACTCTCTGAGTTGTAGGGTTAGATCACTTATTACCAGTTTTTCATGTTTTTTGAGCTAGGCCTGTAGAGCTATGAACTTCCCTGTCAGGACTGCTTTCATTGTGTCCCATAGATTTTGGATTGTTGTGTTTTCAATGTCATTTGTTTCCAGGATGCTTTTATTTTTTCTTTGTTTTCTCTGGTAACCCAGTCATTGTTTAATAGCATGCTATTTAGTCTATAAGTGTTTGATTTTTTTTCAATCTTGTTATTGTAGTTGATTTCTAGTTTTATGCCATTGTGATCTGAGAAGATGCTAGTTATGATTTCTATTCTCTTCAATTTGTAGAGACTTTGCCTGTGTTCTAATATATGGTCTATCTTTGAAAATATCCCATATGCACTGGAGAAAATGTATATTCTGTAGCTTTGGGTTTAAATATTCTGAAGATGTCAACTAATTCCATCTGATCTAGTGAGTCATTTAGAATTGCTTTTTCTTTGCTGATTTTTAGTTTAGAGGATTTATCCAGTGACTTCAGTGGCGTATTAAAGTCCTCTACTATGACTGTATAGATCTCTCCCTGGATATCTTCCAGAAGTTTTTTTATGTATTTAGGTGCTCCTGTATTGGGTGCATATGTTTACCAGAGTTATGTCTTCTGGTTGAATTGCTCCCTTTAGTATTATGTAGTGGCCTTCCTTATCTCTTTTTATGGCCTTTACTTTGAGGTCTATTTTCTCAGATATAAGTATGGCAACCCCAGCTTTTTTCGCATTTCCATTTGCCTGAAAATTTTTTTTTCATCTCTATACTCTCAGACTGTGTGAATCCTTTGTTCTGAGGTGGGTCTCCTGCAGACAACAAATATATGGGTCATGTTTTCTTATCTATTCAACTATCCTGTGTCTTTTGATTGGAGCATTTAAATCATTTACATTTAATGTTATTATTGAAACGTACTTCTTCGTTGTCATTTTTTTTGTTAACTAGGGGTCCAGTGCACTGTAGGAGTTCCTCAGCACAGCCTGTCCCCTCTTACACATTGGGATCACTCAGGGGGTATCCTACAGACATCTTAGGCCTGCTCCATGCTCCCCTTAGGGAGTGGGCCTAAGCCGCAGTCTGGCCTCCCTTTGTTGGAGGTATTAAGGCTAATCAGAAGAAGCCACCAGCCCATCACCCCGCTGCTACAGCCACTGCCAGTCACCGCAGCCTCCAAGGTGTTTTCATCAACACAGACTCCAGTCTCTTCACCATGAAGAAATGAAAACTTTCTTTAGGCATTTTCAAGATGTGTCTTTCATAGGATATGACATTTCTTTCATTCTTTTTTTTTTAATCCTCTCCTGAGGATATGTTTCCATTGATTTTTAGAGAATGTGGAAGAGAAGGGAAAAACAGAGAAACATCAAAGTGAGAGGAACACTTTGATTGGTTGCCTCCTGCATATGCCCTGATCTGGGCCCCAGCCAGGGAGGAGACTGCAATCTAGGAACATGCCTTTGGTCAGAATTGAACCCAGACTCTGCAGTCAGCAGGCTGAGGCATTATGCACTGAGACAAACTGGCTAGGACAGGATATGACATTTCTTAGCCCTCCAGCAGCAGACCTTCATTTTTTTTTCCTCCAGGGGTGTGTTGGGAAAACCCTAGATCACCTTTTTGGATTCTTATTACCCAAGTTACTAAAAATATTACCAGTAGCATACAGGGAGCTTAGTCAATGAGCAGTAATGAAAGGTGTTGCCTCTGTAGTTCACTGTGATCACCAGCTCCACTCCTGCCCAGGCCTATAAACTCTGGCCAAGGATGCAGGCCTGGGCAGAAGACCCTCCAAGCCCCTGTGATCGCCAGGTTCTCAGAGCCCATGCCTCTGCGATCATGCCCCCTGCCATTTCTGGCTCTGATCATGCCCCCTGCCATTGCCAGCTCTGCCCTTGCCAAAACTGCAGGCCTGGGCAGGGAACCCCCAGACCCCTCCAATCGTGGCCACCACCCCTGCCCCACTACAGCCTCTGGACAAGGCTATAGGCCTCGGCCCTGAGATCATTGGCTCTGCCCCTGCCCCACTGCAGCCTCTGGGCAAGGCTGCAGGCCTGGGCAGGGGACCCCCAGACCCCTCCTTTGCTGGCTCCACTGGTACCCAGGTCCCTGTGATCTCTGCTTGTTCCTACTCAGGCCTGAGGCCTCTGGCCCAGGACTTATGCCTAGGTAGGGCACCCTCATATTCCTGTGATCACCAGCTCTGCCCCTGCCACCTCTGATCACCGACTCTGCTCTTCCTCACGCCTGAGGCTTCTGGAGAAGGCCTCTGGCCCGGCCAGCGTTCCCCAGCTCCCTCTGATCACCTGTTCTGCCCCTTGGACCCCTGCCTCCCTGCCACATGCCTGGCTAAGAGGTCTGACCACTTTAGTGTTGGGGCTGAGCCGGAATGCGCACCACCATCTTATGGCTATGGGGGAAGCCATCTTTGGGACACAGTGATGCCTAATTTGCATATTATTCTTTTATTAGATAGGATGTTTGTGTTTCCTATTATCTTTCTGTTTTTTCTTTTTACTGCAGTCCCTTTAGTATTTCTTGCATTGTTGGCTTGGTGGTAATAAACTCTCTTAGCCCTTTTTTGTCTGTGAAACTTCTGATTCCACCTTTAATTTTGAATGATAGCCTTGCTGGGTATAGTATTCTTGGATTCATTCCCTTGCTTTCCATTACTTTGTATATTTCATTCCATTCCCTTCTTGCCTGGTGTGTTTCTGTTGAGAAGTCAGCTGATATTGTAATAGGAGATCCCTTGTAGGTAACTTTCTGTCTCTCTCTGGCAGCCTTCAAGATTCTTACTTTGCCATTGTTTTTCACCAGTTTAATTATAATGTGTCTTGGTGTTGGTCTTTTGGGTTTCATCTTTGTTTGGCACTGTATGTGCTTCTTGGACTTGTGTAGTTTTTTTCTTGCCAGTGTTAGTGAAGTTTTCTGTCATTATTTCTTCAAACAGGTTTTCTATTTTTTGCTTCTCCTTCTCTCCTTCTGGTTCCCCTATTAAGCAAATGTTGTTTCATTTTGTATTGTCCCAAAGCTCCCTTACACTCTCCTCTTGCTTTTTAAGTTTTTTTTTCCAGTTGCTCCTGTGTGTATTTTTTCCTACCTCATCTTCTAATTCGCTGATGTGCTCCTCAGCCTCTTCTAGTCTGCTGTTTAAGCCTTCCATTATGTTCTTTATTGCAGCTATATCATTCTTCATTTCCTCTTGGTTCCTTTTCATGTTAATGACATTCTCATTTAGCTCCTTATAATTCATATTGAGTTGTGTGTATTTGTCATCCAACTGTTTGAGCATCCTTATAACCATTACTCTGAATTCTTTCTCTGAAAGTTAGTAGCCTCAATTTCATTTAACTCCCTTTGTGGTGATTCCTCTTTTTCTTTCCTTTGTGGATTGCTTTTTTGTCTTCCCATGTTTTGCTGTAATGTTTTAATTGTAGCTCTGATTGCTTTGCTACCCAGTTTCTTTTGGGTATGGTGCTACCAGTGTGACCTCTCAGGTCTCCTGGGTTTGGTTGTCTAGTGTAGCTCCCTACTTGAGCTATTTGGGTTCTCTTGATGTAGGTCTGTGAGCTGTAAAGGTGCAACTGAGGTGTCTAGAAGTCAGCAGCCATGGGGTGTCCCAATTTTTGCTGTCTTGTGCCCTTGGTTGAAATCACACGTGCCCAGTGGGGACTCACAGTGGCACCCAGGAACCATCTGTTGGGGTAGTGGGGCTCAGGAGGTCTGCATTCTTGAAAGGTGTGACTGTGATGTCCAGAGTTCTTTAGTTGTGGGGTGGGCAGACTCAGTTTTTGCTGCTGCCTACATGGTTGGATATATGCAATCCCAGCGGCAGTTCACAGGGGCACCTGTAGTGTGTTTGCCAGCATTGTGTACTGACACACTCTGAAGGGCCCTGGCACTGAAGACACTGAATTACAGTGTCTGTGGGCAAGTATTCCTGAAGAGGGAATTCAGCATTTCTACAGCCCAGTAGTGCACCCCTGTTTGTTTAAGTACATGTCCAGCAGGGCTCACAACAGGGCACCAGGTCTGCCTGTGGAGCGGTAGTCTCGGGAGAACTGCACACTGGAAAAACATGCAACAGTAGTGTCAGAGTTCTGCAACTGTGGGGTGGGGAAACTCAGATTTTGCTGATGCACCTGTGGTGAATAGGCATGCGTTCAGAGTGGTGGCACACAGGTGTACCCGCAGTTAGTTTGCTAGCGCAGGTACACTGAAACACTCTGAAGGGCCCTGGCATGCTTAATCGAGGTGTCTTTGGGCAGGTATCCAGGATGGGTGAATTAAAATTTTCTATTGCCCAGGGGAGTGTGTTTCTATTTGTCCAAGATCACACCCAGTGGAGGCTCACTGCGGCATTCTCAAGGTGTCCTGTGGATTTGGGCTCAGGGGGAGTGAGCACCTTTGGGCATTTGCTGGCACTGGACTCTGATGCAGTTAGAGGGGCCCTGGTGCTGAAGGGCCTTAGCACTGAAGTTACTCAGCCCAGTGTGTGTGGGCAGTTATTCAGGTAAAGGGAATCAGGATTTCTATAGGGGGGCAGTACACTGTGTCTGTATAAAATCACACTCAGCTGGGACTCACAGTGACTCCTAAGAGAAGTCATGGAGTAGTGTGCCTTGGAGACCAGTGTGCTGGAGATGCGTGAATGTGTGATCAGAGGGTTGCTGCTGGGGAGGGGAGGCTGCACTTACTGCTGCGGGCGGGTGCAGTGCTCATTTAGAGGTGGAGATCCCTGGGTCTGTGAGTCTGCGGGTGGGGCAGCAGGATTTTGGCTGGAGTGGCTGCTGGGTTGTTCGTGCAGGCAGTGTCCAAGGCCTGTCTGGGTGGTGGTGCTGATAAGTTCCTAGGAGAGGCCGCTCTTCCCTTTAAGATAGCATGGACTCCTTGCCTGAATCCTGCAGTCTGAGGAGTGCCTGCAGTGGTGGTAGTCTCTCCCTGTCCCAGAGAGCCTGGTCTGCCAGCTTTCACTGCTCCTGCTGGATTTAACTGTAGATCACTCACTCACACACACACCACACACATTCACCCATCTCCTTTCATCCCCTCACTCTCTCACTTCCTATCCCTCACCTCCATTTCTCTTAACAATATTTTCTTCTGATATATATCCTTAGGCAAAGAAAACAAACAAAAATAAACAAATTGGACAACATCAAACTAAAAAAATTTTTGCACAGCAAAGGAAACCACCAACAAAATAACCTCCAGAATGGAAAAACATATTCACCAATTACACATCTTATAAGGGGTTAATATCCAAAATTTATTTTTAAAAATCACAACTGAACTAAAAAAAAAAACCAAAAACGCAAAAAAAAAACAAGAAACAACACCCCACAAAACCCCAAAAATCCAATTAAAAAATGGGCAAGGGACATGAATAGACACTTCTCCAAAGAGGACATACAGAAGTTATTAGGCATATGAAAAAATGCTCAAGGTCACTGATCATCAGAGAAATGCAAATTTGAACCACAATATCACCTCACATCTGACATAATCACTATCATCAACAAATAAGTTTGATAGGAATGCAGATTGGTTCAGACAATGTGGAAAGTAACACGGAGTTACCCCAAAAAATTAAAAAATGGAACTGTCTTATGACCCAGCAATTTCACTTCTGGAAATATATCTGGAGAATCCCCAAACACTGATTCAAAATAATATATTCATCCCTATGTTCACTGGAGTGTTATGTACAAAAGCCAAGATATGGAATAAACACAAGTGCTAATAATAGACAAGTGGTTATAAAAGTAGTGGTATATATATATATGAATATTACTAGGCCATAAAAAATGAAATCTTATTAGTTGCAACTGCATGGATAGACCAAGAATATATTATGCTAAGTGAAATAATTCAGACAGAAAAAAAGACAAAAACCATATGATTTCACTTATATGTGGAATATAAAGAAAAAAATAAATAAACAAACAAAAATAGATTTATAGTTGCAGAGAACAAATTAATGGTTGTCAGAAATGAATGGGTTGAGATACTGGTAAGAAGATGAAGGGATTATAAAGTACAAGTTGGTAGTTATAAAATAGTCACAGGGATGTAAAATACAGCATAGGGAACATAGTATAGAATCTTGTCTAATAAAAGAGTAATATGCAATTTAGGCATCACTCTGTGACAAAGATGCCAGCCCCCATGGCCACAAGATGGCAGCGCCCAGAGCCACATCCTATCTAATAAAAGAATAATATTCAAATTAGATGCCACTCCATGACACAGATGGCTACCCCTATGGCCACAAGATGGAGGCACCCAGTCCAGCTCAGCCCCAACACTGAAGTGGTCAGGCCTATTAGCCAGGCAGGTAACAGGGGAGGCGAGGGATCAGGTGATCAGAGGGGGCTGGAGGTGCTCTGCCCAGGCCAGAGGCCTTTGCCAAAGGCTTCAGGCATGGACAAGGGTGGGGCTGGTGATCAGAGGGTGCAGGGGCAGAGCCAGTGATTGGAGGGGTATGAGGGTGCCCTACCCAGGCATAAGGCCTGGGCCAGAGGACTCAGGACTGGACAGGATCAAGGGCGGAGATCGCAGGGGTCTGGGCTCACCGAGCCAGTGATTGGAGGGGCAGGGGCAGAGTCTGCGATCACAGGGGTCTGGGCATCAGTGGAGTCAGAAAAGCAGGAGTCTGAGGGTCCCCTTCCCAGGCCTGCAGCCTTGGCCAGAGGCTGCAAGTGGGGCAAGGGCAGAGCCAGTGATGGCAGGGGGCAGGATCAGAGCTGGTAATTGCAGAGGCCTGGGCTCTGTGAAGCCAGCAATCAGAGGGGATTGGGGGTCCCCTGCCCAGGCCTGTATCCTGGGCCAGAGGTTATAGGGCTGGGCAGGGGTGGAGCCAGTGATCAAAGTGAACTACAGAGGAAACACCTTTTCTTTCAGCTCATTGGCTAAGCTTCCTGTATGCCACTGGTAATATTCTTAGTAACTTGGGTAATAAGAATCCCTAAAGGCTATCTAGGGTTTTCCCACCACACTCCTGAAGAAAAAGAAAAAGAAGATTCACTGCTGGAGGGCTAAGAAATGTCATATCCTGCCCTAGCCGGTTTGGCTCAGTGCATAATGCCTCAGCCTGCTGACTGCAGAGTCTGGGTTCAATTCTGACCAAAGGCATGTTCTTAGGTTGCAGGTTCCTCCCTGGCCAGGGCCCAAGTCAGGGCATATGCAGGAGGCAACCAATCAAAGTCTTCCTCTCACTTTGATGTTTCTCTCTGTTTTTCCCTTCTCTTCCACATTCTCTAAAAATCAATGGAAACATATCCTCAGGTGAGGAGAAAGAAAGAAGAAAGAAAGAAAGAAAGAAAGAAAGAAAGAAAGAAAGAAAGAAAGAAAGAAAGAAAGAAGAAAGAAAGAAAGAAAGAAAGAAAGAAAGAAAGAAAGAAAGAAAGAAAGAAAGAAAGGTCATATCTTATGAAAGACACATCTTGAAAATGCCTAAAGAAAGTTGTCATTTCTTCATGGTGAAGGGATTGGAGTCCATGTTGATGAAAACACCTTGGAGGCTGTGGTGACTGGAAGTGGCTGTAGCAGCAAGGTGATGGGGCTGGTGGCTTCCACTGATTAGCCTGATCGCCTTCCACAAAGGGAGGCCAGACTGTGGCTTAAGCCCGCTCCTCAAGAGGATCAGGAAGCGGTCCTAAGCCGTCAGTAGGACACCCCCCGAGGGCTCCCAATATGTGAGAGGGTGCAGGCTGGGCTGAGCGCCCCTCCCCAGTGCACAAATTTTGTGTACCGGGTCCCTAGTATTGTAATAACTACATATGGTGCCATTTGGGTACTTGAAATATCAGGTGGGGGAAGGACAATTTTGTAAAGTATATCATTTTCTAGTCATATGCTGTGTGCTTGAAATATATATATATATATATATGAAGAAATCAGCAAAATCCAGCACCCACTAATAATTAATTCACTAAGTAATCTACAAACATAAGGGAACCTCCTTAGTCTGATCAAAGCATCTGTGAAAAAACTTGGAGCTAACAATACGTTTAATGAAAAAACTGAACATTTTATAAGACTAGGCACAAGGTAGGATGTGTGCTGTCTCCACTTGAGTTCAACATTGCCAAAAAAGAAAGAAAAGGAAGAAAGAAAAGAAGGAAGGAAAGAAGGAAGGAAGATTGAAAAAGAAGTAGTAAAGCTGTCCTTAAACAGTACCATTTACAATGTCATAAAAAACATGAAATACCAAGTAATAAATACAACAAAATGTTGTACAATCTGGTCACTAAAAACTACAAAACCCGTCTAAAATAATTATCTAACAAATGAAGAGATACATTGCTTATAGGTTGGAAGATTCAATATATATTTAGAAATTTTAATTATAGTAAAATACACATAACATAACATTTTTCATTGTAATCATTTCTAGGTGTGCATGCACATGTGCAACAAATCTTCAGAATACTTTTCATCTTACAAACTGAAACTCTATACCCATTAAACAATAACTCCTCATACTGTCTTCATCACCCCTGGTAAGCAACATTCTATATTCTCTTTCTAGATACTTCATGTAAGTGGAATCATACAGTGTTTGTCTTTTTGTGACTGGCTTATTTCACTTAACAGAAAATCCTCAAGGTTATTTATGTTGTAGCATGCATCAGAACTGCCTGATTTAGTGCATTTCTAATAAGTTCTCAGGTGATGCTTTTGCTTCAGTTTGTGGATCACACTAGTTTAATTAATTTAATTCTTACAAATACCTACGAGGGAGGTACTATTATTTCCCCCATTTTAAACACAAGGAAACTGAGACATAGACTGAATGTGGGTTCACCCTCCCCTTCCCTCAAAGGAAGTGGTAAGGCTGGATTTGAACCAAGGCAGTCTGATACTAGTTTTGGATTTTAAATGCTACACCACACAGTGTCCTATTTTGTTAATTCCACCAGACAAATCTTATACACATAAGACAGCATCCTGGCTTATTTCCATCCACTATAGTTTTAAAGATATTATCCCCAAAAGGCAGCAAACATTTCAGAGTTAGTGAAGTAAGCTATTGGCAAAATCTTGGTTAGAAAAAGAACTGTCATTGTGATGTCTTTCAAATTAAGTTTAAAACTAAATAAAGTAGAAGTTAACATAATAGGTGGTTAAACCTGATAAACCTTCAATTCTTTCTGGAATTTTAAGGTTTAATCTTGAATGTAGATTACTGTTTGCACTGATTTGGAAAGCTTTTTAAATCTATTTATAGTTTTCTTTTCTGGCTTCCTGCTAACCTGAGCAGGTCAAAACGTGTTACATAAACTCAACAGAAAACATTTCCAAGTTAAATTAAGTTACTATGGAATCTACCATTTCAGGCATAGTGGACAGGCAGAACATATCCCAGATCTAATGACTGTGATTTTTAACCTAAATGACATCTGATATGCTCTAAATGTCTATAGTCACTTTTAAAGCAAAAGTAAAGACAACATTAATCCATAGTGGAGTCAGTTCAAAAAAATGAAGAGAAAAAAATATATTCTTATTGAAATGGAATTCTTGGACTGGAACCTGGATTCTTTGTCTGTCAGAGTCAAAGAATGAATCCACGGACAGAAGATGGTATAGCAAAGGTGGAAATTTATTAAAGAACAAGTACAGACTCCCACATAGGGAGTGGGGAGAATCCCAGAGAACAGACTCCCACATGGGGAGGGGGAAAGGGTCCCATTGTGTTCTTTTCCCCTATGGCTTATAAAGGCTGCAGATCCTGGTGCCTTGATCTTCCCTCTGATTGGTCACTATTGCCTTGGACTGGTTACTGTAGTAACTCCTGGACTCAAAGGTTGAACCTCACATGGAACATAACATAACATTTATGTTCTCCCCCCATCTTCTTCCTTTATTGTTTTACTATTCCCTTTGGGCTTTCTTCTTCTCCTTCTGGACAAAGGGATTCCTTCCCTTTATTTTGTAAATATAGACCTTTTGCTGTTCCCACCTCCCTCATTCTATGGTAATGTACATGTTGCAGCTTTTCAACTTCCCTATTCTATGGAAATACTAGGTGTATGAGTTAATAATGGGGATTTTTCTCAATAAATGGAGTTACACATATGTTGATATATATGTGATTTGATATGTAAGCTATTTTGTTGTATTGACAACAAGCTTCTAAACTTCATATGTCAAATTTGCTGAAGGTATTAACATTATAGATAATTTTTACGCTTAAAAATGTCGAATTTCATGCCATAAAAACAGCATTTGTGGGAAGTTTTAATTAATTACTTTATTTTGAAGAAAAAGTTATTGTATACTTCAGGAAGTTTATGGTGAACATGCTCCATCTCAAGATACTTGTGGACGCTGGTTTAAACACTTTAAAAGTGATAATTTCGATGTGAAAGACAAAGAAAGCCCAGATCAACAGAAAAAAAATTGAAGATCAACAATTACAAGCATCATTGGATGAAGATGTGTGTCAAACTCAAAAGCAACTTGCAGAAAGATTAAACGGTGCTCAGCAAACAATTTCTGATCTTTTACAAGCAATGGAAAATATTTTAAAGGAGGGAAAATGGGTGGCACATCAACTGAATGAAAGACAAATGGAAAACTGAAAAGTCATCAGTAAAATGTGGCTTCAACAGCTTGAAAGAAAGACTTTTTTGCATTGAATTGTGACTGGCAATGAAAAGTGGATTTATTTTGAGAATCCCAAATGCACAAAATCATGGGTTGATCCAGGTCAGCCATCAACATCAACTGCAAGGCCAGATCGCTTTGTAAAGAAGAGAATGTTCTGCTTTTTGTGGGGTCAGGAAGGTGTGGTGTATTATGAGCTTCTAAAATGAGGTGAAACCATTAAAACTGATCACTACTGACAACAAATGATCAATTTGAACCACGCTTTGATTGTGAAATGACCAGGTTGTTCCAGAAGACACTGCAAAATAATTTTGCTTTGTGATAACGCACCATCACACACTTCAAAAACAGTTAAGGACACATTAAAACATCTTGAGGAGAAAGCTGGTCTTGAAAGGATTGTGAGGCCATAAAACTGAACAAAGCCCTGTCCTGTGGTAGGGCAGGGGGCTTTGTTCTGAGCCCTAAACCTAAGAACACCTGAGGTAAGGGTAGATGAACAGAATACTCCCTTCAGGGCCTTGGGGGGGGGGGAGGAGTATATTTACAAATCAATGAACTAGAAGGGCAGTTATAAAGCAAGGTTCTCACTTGCTACCCCTACTCTGATTTGGGATTGAGACAACCCCAGAGTCCATGCGAGTTATTAAAACTGTGATTTCTCCACTTCTTCAAAGCATCCCTTAGTTTTTTTGGTCTTTCTGCAACATTTTGGTTCCCTGACCGGGAAACAAATTGAATGCTGGCTCTTGCCTCCAGTTAGAGGATGGGGTTTGGGGCCGGGGGGGCGCAGGACAGGCTTCCGAAGGCGCGCCCTGCTAATATTAGCAGAATTAAATGGGGGAACTCCCAGCACTCCTGGACCCTCAACCAAGAAACTGGACAGCACCTAAAGAGAGTGGAGAAACACTTCTGGACCTGTCGACAGAATCGGTAGATAGGGGCCCATCATTTAATCAGCCTACTCCAAGTGAGTAGAAGGAGGGATGTGATCAACCCCTCAGAGGCCGAAGGACTTCTTCAGGTCAGGAATTGAGTAGACGTACTCATTCTGAGTGAGCATCCAGTGAGAGCGGTCTCTTCAGGTCAGGAATCAGGAGTTGGGTAAAATGTATTTTAAACTCTGAGTGAATGTCCGGTGAAAGTGCATGAGTGTGGAGGGAGGGGACCTGCCCTCTCCTCTCCTTTGTGTGGCTCCACGACCTCGGTTACAAAGTCCAAGTGGGCCCCAACCTGCGGTTCTGCAATTTCTCATAAGGCATAATGGTGACTCATCCCCATGTGGAGGTGACCAGGCCCAGGGTTTATACATGTGAAACTTACCTAAGACAAAATTAAGCTCCCAAGGGACGCAGCCAGGCGGGCATCTGAGTGAGGATCTGTGAAAGCAGGAAACCCCTTCCCTTGTCTGTCTCTAGTCACTGATCATCATAGGGTTGGGAAAACATATGTTTGTTTCTGTTTTGTTTGTTTGAACTAGCAGTTTATTTCACCAGGAAACGACCACAGGGGTGCCTCTGGTCGGAGTGGCACACACTATTTTTTCACATTGCCCATAGGAAAAAAGTTGTCTTTTTAAAATCCTGTCACAGTGGCTCAGGCCAGGAATGTGGTTAATTTGCATTTTAAATTCCTTGGGCTTCCAGCAAAAAAAAAAACAAAAAAAAACAAAACACAAAAAACAAAAAAAAACCCTCAAAGATTAAAGTTTTGATCTAAATTTTCCCCTTGTATCTACAGTATAAAAATTAAAAATGTGCTGTTTTGATGTTTATTGTCTGAGTTTTGTCTCTTTGAGTCATGTAATATGGGCAAGTTGTCTCTTATATCTGAAAGGAGGTTTGGGCAGCAGCTTGCCCTGCAGCATTGCATGTGGCTTTCAAGGGGGATGCCATCTTGGAATGGTGGGAGGCCATCCCTCCCTCTGAATTTGCCAATCACAAAAGGAAATGTTTGCTTACTGAACTAGAATGGTATCTCATGGGCAGGGCTCACAGCTCCGCAGGGCAGAGAGATTAAGGGCCCTGCCCTCTGCCATGCTGAATTAAGGCCGATTGGTGGTATTCTGTGGTGTAAATGTAGTATGTGCCAGTGTAAAAGTGTTCTTATGTTTGTTTCTACTTGTTTGATTAGTTCTTTTATTCCGGCATTTTTTTAAAAAAGGGTCCCTCCCTGCAACATGGAGGTGGCTCCTCCTCAGACTCAGCTGACTTGGAATGTATGTTAAGGGATCTTGCAGTTGCTCAAACCTTGCCACCTTGGGTCCAGCTCTGGATGTGCAATAAGGGACAGAGTAAGATTTTAGTAGCAGAAGAAAAGAAGTAGGCAGGACAGGTGGTTGCCAGCAGAGGCTGACAAGGCCATCCAAGCCATCCAGTCATTGTCAGCCAGAGCCGCCTGAGGTGGGCACCTTTTGGTGAGGATGGGACTGGGAGCCACTTTTGATCCAGAGGGCTCAGTGCAGCTTTGCCTTGGTGGAGAGAACTCCCAATGGTCCTGTCCTTGGCAGTGCCGGGAGAGGAGGAATGGAGAAGAGAAAGGGTCCCAGGGTTTTCAGACCTGGCCAAGCCTCTCTACGAAGCTTTAAAGGGAGAAGAAACCTGGGTTCCACAAAATCAATGCCAAGGCCCCAGCCAGTAGGCGAGGGGATCCCAAGGCAGTTGCTGGGCATGGAGGTCACAGGGGCATAGGCTACCAAGGAAGCAGAACTGAACCTCACATCACCCTGTTTGGTCCCAGAGGATGGCTGGTTAGTCAGAGGTGGGTAAGATTCCTCAAGGGAGGAACAACCTAAGAAAGGCACAGCCACAAGGGACCATCAGGAGATAACTTGGGCGTCAATAGAGGTGGGGCACAGATCCTCACCTTCCCCCAACAATGCATGGGCTTGAACACTTGCCCTCTCTGAGGGGTGTCTCCTGCCCCCATGGATGATTCCCGCTTCCCATGCCCAGCTCAGGTTGGGACCCAGGCAACATACAGAAACTTGGCCCACCTCAGGTCGGGACACAATTTGTGCTAGCTGTTGCAGGGTATAGAAACTTCATGGAAGCAAAAGGCAGCTGCATAATTGATTTTTCAAGTTCTTGTGGGCTTTGCAGCCTGCCCGGAGGGCAGTCCAGAAGCACAGAGCACTTCCGGGAGGTCCTGCCTTCCAGCCTGATGACTCTGTTGGGGTGGGGGCCCCCTAGGGACTGGCTCCTGCCTGGAGGGGACCACGTGACGTCATCCTGGCCACCCCCATGGCTCTTGGGGTTGCAGGACTGAGCACCTGGGTCCACCGCTCCCGAGTGAGGGGAGCCCAGCCTGAGTGGAAGGTCACTGGTGACAGGGCTGCGTGCACCCACCTCTGGGGCTGTCCTCATGGACAGCAGGAACCTGCAGACAGACTTGGCTGTGGTCAGAAAGGAGCTGGGAGTATGTCCTCAGTGGGATGTCCTGTTGGACGAGCTCACTGTCCTGGAGAACCTGCTGCTCTTCACATTCATCAAGTTGCCGCAGCTCACCACAGTGGACCCAGGCGGGGCACCAGCAGCAAGTTGACAAGACTCTCCAGAGTGTGGAGCTGATGCAGCATCAGCACCAGCAAGCCTGTGCCCTTTCCAGAGGCCTGCAGAGGAAGCTGTCCCTCAGCGCCGCTTTCCTCAGCATGTCCAAGACCATGGTGCTGGATGAGCCCACTAGTGGGGTGGACCCCTGCTCCTGGTGCGGCATCTGGGATGTCCTCCTCCAGTACCGAAAAGGTCGGACAATCATCCTCACAAGCCACCACCTGGATGAGGAGGAGGCACTGAGTGACCATGTGGTCGTCCTGCAGCAGGGCCGGCTCCGTTACTGTGGCGCCCCCTTCAGCCTGACCGAGGCCTATGGCCAGGGCCTCTGCCTGACACTCACAAGGCAGCCTTCCGCTCTGGAGCTAGACAGCCTGCAGGATGCAGCTTGCACCACGGCCCTGATACAGACCTACATCACACAAGCGTTTCTCAGGGACCTCAGCGGGCGCATTCCTTCCTTCCCAAGGAAGTCAGCCAAGCCAGCTTCAAGAGGCTCTTCCAGGTGCTGGAGCACAACCGGCACCACCTGCACCTGGTGGGTTGCAGGGTCTCAGATACCACCTTGGAGGAGGTGTTTCTGATGCTTCTGCAAGATCCCAGCGAGCAGTTGGACGTGACCCCAGGGACAGGGTTGGAGGCACAGAGCCTGAGGCCTCCAGTGTCCACTCACAGCTCCCATGACAGTGCCCCTGCCAGCACCCTCATGCAGGTGGCTGCCCTGCTGACCCAGTGGCTGTGCCGCACACGCCGGGTCTGGTGGGGCCCACTCTGTGACCTGCTGCTGCCCGTCCTCTTCATGACCTTGGTGATGGGCCTGTTCTGGCCACTGAGTACCCTGCCCTCCAGCTCACGCCTATCTGTGACAGGAAAACCAAGACTTCCTTCTTCAGCAGTGACAATGAAGGCATGGACCTGACCTGCGTGCTTCTGCGCGAGTTCAGAGGGCGAGGTCCGGATCCTGCTCAGGATACGAACTCAGACCTGTCAAGGTCAGAGGACCTGGCAAGTGTGTGGGAGGCCCCTGCTATGGAGGGCACCTCCAGGAAAGGAACTGGTTCATGCCCTCTTCCTCGTGCAGAAGGCGGAGAAGGGAGCTCCGCCCCATGCAGCAGGGACATCTGCTTGACAGGAATAGTCATAACTACACTTTGTCCTAGTGATTATCAGCCTGCCTATAGCATGTTATGACTCTACTACCAAATGCACGTGGAGGGGGAAATTGTATTAGACGAAAAATAATAGAACCTGTCATGGCCAATGTACAGCTAACTAATGTTGCTCCACAAGGCTAAAGAAGCTTGTGGGACAAGGCGGGTGGGGGAATGAGGAGGAAGTTGGTCTTGCAAGGAATGTCAGGCCATAAAACTGAGCAAAGCCCTGTCCTGCAGTAGGTCAGGGGGCTTTGTTCTGAGCCTGAAACCTAAGAACACCTGGGGGAAGGGTAGAAGGACAGAATACTCCCTTCAGGGCCTCGGGGGGAGGAATTATATTTGCAAATCAATGAACTCGAGGGACAGTTATAAAGCAAGGTTCTCACGTGCTACCGGCACTCTGATTTGGATTTGAAAAATCCCTGAGACCGTGTGTGTTATTAAAACTGTGATTTCTCCACTTCTTCAAAACGTCACTTAGTATCTGAGTTTTATTTAGGATTGTCCCACTCTGGCCACTGGGTGAGACTGGTTCCTGTATCTTTAAGGAGGTGTTGATTTAGCCTTTGCCTTAGGCTTCTCAGCCTTTTATATGCAAAAGCCTCTGACGCAGCTTGGGAGGGGCAGGGCCTCGGGGAGTTTGCAGGGCAGGGCAGAGCAAATAGCTATGGCTGCTTCTCAGCCCTGTGCTAAGAGACACTGGGTCTCTGTGTCCCACAGTAATTGCTGCAAGCAATGCTGAGAGAAACCCGCTTTGGATTTCTTCCCAGTGCCAGTCAGTCTCCCTTCTCCGGGTGTCTGGGTACTCAGAAACTCACCTGGAACTGGAGTTCAGAGCCTCTGGGAGCTTGTGGCTCTCTCTGGTTTGAAAAAGAACCACGTCCTTGCAGCGCCAGCCACCTCCCCGAGCCCCATGCGTGTGCCTCCGTACCTCTGTACTTTGCTTCCACCACTCCTCTGAGTCTGAGTTTTTTTCCAGTTGTAGAATTTTCACTCATCCAGCCTTCCTGTGGGTGTGAGTGGTGTCCGTGTTTTCTTTTTGTGGTTATTCTGAAATAGTTGTGCACGGCTGCATTTACGGTGTTTACCTTATGCCGCCATCTTGCTGTCTCCCAATGGTTCCCTTTTGTTGGTAAAGCCCACCAGGCTTTCCTTCTACCAAGTCTAATTTGCTATAAACTGCTAGTTCAAACAAACAAAACAGAAACAAACATACGTTGTTCCAACCCCATGATGATCAGTGACTAGAGAAAGACAAAGGAAGGGGTTTCCTGCTTTCACACATCCTCACTCAGATGCCTGCCTGGCCGCACCCCTTGGGAGCTTAATTTTGTCTTAGCTAAGGTGCATCCATATAAACCCTGGGCCTGGTCACCTCCACGTGGGGGTGAGTCACTTTTATGCCTTATGACAAATCGCGGAACCACAGGTTGGGGCCTACTCGGACTCCATAACCGAGGACGTGGAGCCACACAAAGGAGAGGAGAGGGCAGGCCCCCTCCCTCCACACTCATGCATTTTCATCAGACATTCACTCAGAGTTTAAAATACATTTTACCCAACTCCTGATTCCTGACCTGAAGAGACCGCTCTCACTGGATACTTACTCAGAATGAGTATGTCTACTCAATTCCTGACCTGAAAAAGTCCTTCGGCCTCTGAGGGGTTGATCACATCCCTCCTTCTACTCACTTGGAGTAGGCTGATTAAATGATGGACCCCTATCTACCAATTCTGTTGACAGGTCCAAAAGTGTTTGTCCACTCTCTACAGGTGCCGGCCGGGTCCTGGGTTGAGGGTCCAGGAGCGCTGGGAGTTCTCCATTTAATTCTGCCAAAATCAGCAGGGCATGCCTTCGGAGGCCTGTCCTACACTCCCAAGCCCCAAACCTTGTCCTCTAACCAGAGGCAAGAGCCAGCATTTGATTAGTTTCCAGGCCAGAGAACCAAAATGTTGCAGAAAGACCAAAAAACTGAGCAACACTTTGAAGAAGTGGAGAAATCACAGTTTTAATAACACACGTGGACTCAGGGATTTTTCAAATCCAAATCAGAGTGCCGGTAGCGCATGAGAACCTTGCTTTATAACTGCCCTTCTAGTTCATTGATTTGCAAATATAATCCCTCTCCCCACCCTCAGGCCCTGAAGGGAGTATTCTGTTCATCTACCCTTCCCCCAGGTGTTCTTAGGTTTCAGACTCAGAACAAAGCCCCCTCCACTCCCACAGGACAGGGCTTTGTTCAGTTTTATGGTCTGACATTCCTTGCAAGACCAGCTTCCTCCTCAAAACTACTCTTTCAACCCAATTTAAGTCCCTTTAGGTGTTAGTTTCATTGTACTGACATTCTTTGTTGTGTTTGTTGTTGTTTTGGTGGGAGACTGTTGTTCCCTGTATTTTATGATGTTCAGCAGTACCCTTGGCCTTGTCTCTACATGAGAGGAGCAGCTGTTCCCAAGCCCCAACTGAGATCATGAGAAAAATCAAAACATTGCAAGTGTCTCCTAGGCAAGATAAGAGCACCCTCAGTGTGAGAACCACCGATTTGGACCCATTCATCTTCTTCTATTTAAATCTCTGCCACAAGGGAAAGGCCATGCTTTACAGATCTTGGAAACAATCATTAAGTAATTAATAATTAACTAATCCTTTGGGGTTTTTTCCCCTTTAGATTGTTAACATTCAAACCTGTAAAGAAATTTTGTGAGTTTATTTGAGCCAAACTGTCGACAACTGCCAGGAAACAGAACCTCATGGACTGGGATAATACTCTGAAGAATGGAAGTTTTTCACCTTGTTTTATATATACTGAGTGCCCAGATTATTATGACCACCCCATCAGTACTTTGTTGGACCACCTTTTGCCTTCAATACTATGGCAATTCTTCTTGGCATTGACCATTGACTCCATGAGATATTGAAATGTGATGTGAGGAATCTGACACCATGCCCGATGAATAGCACTGTCCAGTTCTGTGAGAATTGCTGGTTGTGGAACCAGCTGCCTGATGGGTCTTTTAACTTCATCCCACAATTGCTCAATTGGATTGAGATCTGGTGATTGTGGGGGCCACCTAAGCAAGGTAAAGTCTCCCTCATGTTTTTGAAACCATTCCTACACAATATGAGCACTATGGCATGGCGCATTGTCTTGTTGGAAGAAGTCATCTCCATTGGGATATGCCATCAACATGATTAGGATGAATTTGATCAGCAATGATACTTAGTATGTTGTGCTATTCAGACATTGTTCCACACAAATTAAAGGGTTCAAATTATGCCAAGAAAACATGCCCCAAACCATAACATTGCCCCCACCAGCTTGAAGAGTTGTACTCATGCATGTGGGGTGCATGCTTGCATGCTGTTTCCACCAAATTCTCACTCTGCCATTTACATGATACAACTGGAAACGTGATTCATCAGATCACATGACTTTTTTTCCAATGTTCAACTGTCCAATCCTTGTGTTCCTGTGCAAATTGGAGACGTTTTATTTTGGTAACTGCAGACAGCAAAGGTGTTTGAACAGGCCTTCGGCTTCCATATCCCATATGGTGCAGTGTATGGCTAATTTGACTATAAATGTCAGGTGGTCATAATAATCTGGCCACTCAGTGTGTGTGTGTGTGTGTGTATGTGTGTGTGTGTATACATACATATACACTCGCACACACATCTACTCTAATAAAAGCATAATATTGAAATTAACCATTTATCCGAGATGCCTAAGCCACTCCACCAGCCAAAGCCCCGCTCACCAGCCAATCAGCGTGGCTGTATGTAAATTAACTCAGCCAAGATGGAGGCTGGCAGCCAGGGAGTGAGCAGTGTCGGGTGTGGCTGGGCAGGAGCAGCACTATGGTGGGGGCGGGACAGGAAGCGGAATGATGGCAGGGGCGTGGCAGCAGTGGGACCGGGATGGCCTCACAGGGTGGGGGTTGTGAGCATGGAGTTTCATGAGGCGGTGAGGTGGAAGAGTGTCACAGGGTGGAGCTGTTATCTTGGAGTGTCATGGTGCAGTGGAGGCAGAAAAGCATCATTGGGCATGGGCAGCAGAAGCTGAGGAGCCTCGTGGGGCAGGGGCTATGAGCATGGAGGTTCACGGGATAGGGGCCATGGAGGTGGAGGAGTGATGCTGGGCAGCAGACATGATCTTGATTGCAGGTAGGCCTAGGGAACTCACATGATTTAATCATGTGCTGGGCTTCTAATATCTTAACTAATAAAAGCGTAATATTGAAATTAATCGTTTCTCTGGGACAGATAAGCCATGCCCACCAGCCAATCAGAGCAGCTGTATGCAAATTAGCCCAGCCAAGATGGCGGAGGTCTCAGCCCCAGGAGAAGCTGTGTGCGTGTGTGTGGCACTGGGGTCCTGCAAGGCAGATGGAAGACCTCTACCTTGGGGGAGCCAGCAGGGGAGGCGCAACCTGGGGGGGAGGAGCCAGCCGGTCTGTGGCCCCTGGCAGGGGGAGCAGGTCCTGCCAGCGATGGCGGCAGGGCAGCCGGGGCCTGGGGGAGCGAGTCAGCCTGGAAGTAGATCCGTGATCATGGTGGGCACACAGTGCACACACGGAGGCAGCCTCGGGGGCAGAGGGACCGAGCCAGCTCCGCCCCTGAGGCTGAGATCTGGAAATTGGTGCAATCGGGGCACACAGCACACATGGAGGTGTGCCCTCCATGTGTGCTGTGTGCCCCAATGGATTCCAGGGTCCCAAACTGTGAGAGGGCACAGGCTGGGATGAGGGACTCCCCCACCCCTGCCGAGTGCACAAATTTTTGTGCACCGGGCCCCTAATATATATATTTCCCACATTCAAAGGCTGTTAAATCGCATTGTTGACCCATATCTTCAGAAAAAAACAACACTTCTACTATCATGGTAAACAATCTGCTTTCTTATTTATAATGATCTGGCTCTCTAGCAACTTCAGTGTGAAATTATAGCTAAATTGCTTACAAACGTCAGGTGGTCATAATAATCTGGCCACTCAGTGTAGTACAGTCAAAGGAGGCAAGATGAGTAGTTTATATGAAATCCGTTGCTGATAGATTAGGGAGGCTGGGAGAGAAACCTCTAGGATTGGATAAAAAGTAAAATGATAGACACATACTTCTTTTACTTAGGTGGATACAGGATAGTTAACAGTGAACAATTAACATGATAACAATAACAATGAAGGAATTTATGCTTTTATTCTGGCATCCATGTGCATTCTGGACTCTAAGGGTCCAGAAAAGGGAAGTTACAAGTTACTCTGACATTTCATAGGTATGTTATCTTAGATGCAAAAAGACAAAATAGGCTCAGTTAAGGTAAAGATTGACCTTTGTCAGGGAAGATATGGGCCTAGGAAATGACCACCCACCATAACTGCTTTTAGTTAAAGATTTAATTTTAGACCATCCTTTGTGGTTACTTTAGGTCTTTGAGTTTGCAAGGCTACAATTCAGGCCTTCTCTGAGCTTGTTAGGTTAGTATGTGGCCCTTTTCATCTACAAGATAAAACAACCTCAAATCATAAGAGGTATGTTCACCTACTTGCTAGCTGTAATCTTCAGAGTTGAAAGAATTGTTTGAGGGCCTGCACACTAAATTCCTCATATTTCAGTTTAGGCTCATGAAATAATTTATTTGATCCAGTTCTATAAGAGCATAGATATAAAATAATGGTTCAAAACTCTCTGCAGCGTGTGGCTCAGTGGTTGAACATTGATCTATAAATGAGGAAATCATAGTTCAATTCTCAGTCAGGGCACATGCCTGGATTGTGGGCTCCATCCCAGTATGGGGCATGCAGGAGGCAGCCAATCAATGATTCCCTTTTACTACTGATGTTTCTATCACTCTCCCTCACCCTTCCTCTCTGAAATGAATAAAAAACAAATATTAAAAAAACTCTTTGCAAAGAGAAATAATAAATTATAAAATAATAGTTTTATTTACCAATGTCATCCCAATAAATTCTATGTTTAAAAGGCAAAAAAAAAATCATTGCTCCTAGTACCACTAGGAAAGGCAACATTGTAGTTATGTAACTGTATGGATGGGCACTAGCAGGAACTCAGGAGACAGTCTTTGAAGCCATGAGCATTTGACTAGCTGACACTCATTCAGTTCTATTTTCTAGTTGTTTTTCTAGTTTTGTCAGTAATAGGGGCAGTTTACCTTTCAAGAAGCAACTTAGTAAATAATCAAATCAGCAATATTGGGGGGGAGAGGTCATTGAACAGAGGCAAAGACCTTAGAGCAAAGAAGACAGTGATGAGACACATCAAAACTTCAAAATAATGCACAAAGTTTACTAGAGAGAATTTCTGTATAGTATAAAAAAGAAATCAGTAAAAAGAGAAAAATACACTAAATTTGTGCACATTTTATTTAGTGACAGTGATGTATGTCTATTGTTTACTATTTTAAATGAATCAAATGGTGATTAGCATTTAGCAAGAGAGAAATAACATGCTTTAACAAGCATTCAATAAAAGTATACTGCATCTTTATTCTTGGCAAGAGCTGTGCTGCATGCTGGGGTTGCATGGTTTGCAGAGAACTCTAATGTGATAGACAGAGAAAACTGTACCAGTGTCATGAACTCTGTCCCTAGGACTGGTGTTTTCAAGTCTGTATAAGACAGATAAATACTATAGCAAGTTCTTTTAGGCACTTCAAGTATACTCAATGCTATTAACATTTTAAATGATTCTATATAGTAAAAGCCTAGGTGGCATCATGCCCTTGAGCTATGCCCTCAAGCGACGCCCTTGCGCAATGTCATCACAAGATGTTCACCACCAGATGACCACCACAAGATGGCTGTGCACACAGTGGAGGCAGGGCCCAGTGGCCTCTCCATGTAGTGAGGCCTGGGGGTCCCACAGTGCGGCACAGAGGAGGCCAGTCCTGGCATACCTGCCACCTTGCACGGAGGAGGCTGGTCCAGGAGGAGGAGGCAGGTTGAGGCAGGGGAGGGCAGTTGGAGGCAATCAGGCTGGTAGGCAGAAATGGTTAGGGGCAATCAGACAGGCAGGTAGGCGAGAGGTTAGAAGCCAGCAGTCCCGGATTGTGAGAGGGATGTCCAACTGCCTGTGGGATCGGGCCTAAACCAGCAGTCAGACATTCCCCGAGGGACCCCAGATTGACAAGCATACAGATTGGGTTGAGGGACAGCCCCCCACTCGCCATGCACAAATTTTGTGCACCAGGCCTCTAGTTATAATATATAGCTTCCAGCATAATTGATGTAGATTTTTAGAGTTACTGTTTAAGTGACCAAGACATTTAACCTGCCTCCAACCTAGTACTATGTAATAGGAGTCATTCTACATTTTGATAAAGAGTAATGGTGTGAAGTGGAAAGAACAGTCTTTAGGAAGTCAGAGGAATAATGAATTTGACACTTGCTAAATGTAGCCTTCTCTAAATCTGTATCAGAGTATCTCAGTATCTGTCTTAGAGATAAGCATAAGAATAATACTTGTCTTTTTACTTCAGTTCTAGGTGTGAACAAGTTAGATTGTAGGAAAGTACTTTTGCACACTACTGAGAACTATACTAACTTTATTTCATACTAATGAGAACATAATGATATTGTACAGGTTATTTTTCCTTGTGTTTTAGAAGCATGTGCACATTAAGCCCTAAGTCATATCATCATTTTAATAATGAAAAATCAGAAATAAAAGAAAACTGAATGGGTGTCTCTACTTTCAGTATTGTCTTAATCAGTTTGGGGCTGCTATAACAAATTAGCACAGATTGGGTGGCTTATAAATAACAGAAATTTATTTCTTACCTTCCTGGTGGCTGGAAAGTCCAAGATCAAGGTACCAATAGACAAACTTGACATTTGGTAATAGCCTGCTTCCTGGTTCATAGTTTTTTCACTGTTTAAGTCACAGGGTGAAAGGGATGAAGGATCTCTCTGGGGTCTCTTTTATAAAGGCACTAATCCCTATCATGAGGGCTCCATCTTCATGACCTAAATCACCTCTCATATGCCTACCTCCTAATACCATCATCTTGGAGGTTAGAATTTCAACATAAGAATTCTAGGGGGACACAAGCAGTCAACCTATAAAAAGCATTTTAATGCAAAATAAGAATTGTGTTAAATTTCCAAGAAGCTAATCTCACCAGCTGGTCCATATGCCTTTTCACCCAGCTTCCCTCACTGGAGCTCAGTCTCTGTGAAGGCATTCCCTTGCTTTGAAATGGACAAACTTGTGCATATGAAGGCGAACAATGGTGTTCTAAAAGCAGAGCAGTTTTGCTATGAGAAAACATGTCAGGTCAAATTTCTCTGAAGCCTGCAAGAATATTTCTTTACATGTGGAAGACCAACACAGTGTATTGTTGCCACTGGCCCTCACCCAGCTCCTTGCTCTGGGGTAGAATTATCCAACAGCAGACAGATCTCTCCAGGGGCCACCCAAAACCAGGGATTTGCCACCAGCAGCACTAGCTGGAGGAAAGAGTGCTTTGAACACATAAGCCTTGCATTTGAATGAACTTGCATCTGCATTCTATCCAATACATCTATTCTCTATTTAGTATATATTTAAATTGATTCTAGTATATTCCTAGATATTCCTTGCTTGTGTGTGGTATTTTAATCCCATTATTCTCTTCTGGCAGAATGGTCCTACTGATTGCCTGTGATAGGTAGTTTTTAAAATCCCAAGGATTGCAAGAATAGGCACAGGAGTCAAATAATCATAGTCTTTAGACAGAAATGATTACAAAATAAACAAATCCATACTTTAAAGCAATGAAGAAGATTAAATATTAAATTAACCTACTGTAGATTGAGAGAACTTCAGAAATTCTAAACTGTACTTAGTGTTCATGAAAATGAGAATTATTACTATTTGTTAAAGTAAGTCCAAACTGTTTTGGCAACATTATTTAGCTTCAACCCACAGCTGCTAAATTACCCTTTGTTGCTTTGAGTGAAGCAGAAATGACCTGCATTATTTTAAATAATTCTGAAATAACTTTTCAGAAATGCTCAGTGAAATAAGATATACTTACTAGAGTTTTCCAATAAGAAACTTCATATCTTTAAATAGCACTGTCTTTGAACTGAAACAATTAGGGATGTCTCCAATGAGATAAAGAATGTAGTTGTAAAAGCTCATTGGATGTGTGTCTTATGATACCTGTTTATTTTGTTACTAGAGGCCCGGTGCACAAAAATTTGTGCACTTGAGGGTTCCTCAGCCTGGCCTGTGCCTTCTCACAATCTGGAAACCCTTGGGGGATGTCCACCTGCTGGCTTAGGCCCACTCCCCAGGCGATTGGGCCTAAGTTGGCAGTCAGACATCCCTCTGGCAGTCCAGGAGCCCTCAAGGGATGTCCACTTACCAGCAGGGAGCAGGCCTAAGCTGCAGTCAGACATCCTTAGCTCTGCTGAGGAGACAGGAGAGGCTCCCGCCACCACCGCTATATTGGCATCCATCAGCCTGGCTTGTGGCTGAGCAGAGCTCCCCCTGTGGGAATGTACTGACCACCAGGGGCAGCTCCTTCATTGAATGTCTGCCACCTGCTGGTCAGTGTGTGTCATAGTGACCAGTCATTCTCAGTGGTTCTGCTGTTAGAGTCAATTTGCATATTATCCTTTTATTATATAGGATAGAGGCCTGGTGCATGGGTAGGGGCTGGCTGGTTTGCCCTGACGGGTGTCCCAGATCAGGGTGGGGGTCCTGCTGGTGTTCCTGGCCAGCCTAGGTGAGGGTCTGATGGCTGTTTTCAGGTTGGCCAAGCCCCCCAGCAGGGACCCTCACCCCATGAGGGTGGGGCCATCCTGTGTGAGGGACTGATGGCTGTTTGCAGGCTGGTCATAACCCCCAGCCACCCAAGCTCCCAGCGAGGCTGGCTGGAAGCAGGTATCTGGGGTTTATTTATCTTCTATAATTGAAACTTTGTTGCCTTGAGTGAAGGGTACAGCCAGCCTAGGCAGGCAGTTTCCTCCATCGCCAGGGCAATGAAGTCTCCTGTTTGCTCCAGGTCTGTGGCTGCCAGCCATCATCTTGGTTGAGTTAATTTGCATATAGTCACTGATTGGCTGGTGGGCATGACTTGGGGGTGTGGCTGAGTGACACAATTAGCATATTACTTTTTTATTAGATTAGATTCAGAAATAATGGACTAAAAAAGAAAAAATATCTGTTTAAAAAATTTTTTTCACTTGTGATAGAAGCTCTCCATTAAACACACACACACACACACACACACACACACACATTTTAAGTACTGAATTTCCCATTGCACTATGTATTATGCTGAAACCTCCTGGACCAGGTCTTAGCCTTGTTATTGTGGACAGAAAAAAAAAAAAAGAAAGACCACATGGTAATCTGACAAGCTCAGAGAAGGCCTGCATGGCAATCTTACAAACTTAAAGACCTGAAGTAACCACAAAGGATGGTCTAAAATTAAAACTTTAATTAAAAGCAGTTATGGCGAGTAGTCAACTCCTACGCTGGTATTTTCCCTGACAAGGTCAATTTTTACCTTAAGTAAGCCAATTGTCTTTTTGCATCTACAATAACATATCCTTGAAATATCTGAGTAACTTGTAACTTCTCTTTTTCCAGACTCCTTGGGACACAACCTAATGTGCCTGGGTGCCAGGACAGACACCACAAATTCCTTCATTGTTATTGTTAATACTAGAGGCCCGTTGCAGGAAGATTCCTGCAAGAATAGGTTTCCTGAGCCAGAGCAAAGCAGAAAAGGGAGCAAAGCCCGACTTGGCTCCCTCCCTTCTCTGCTGCCTCAGCTCCCTCCCTTCTCTGCCACCTCAGCTCCCTCCCTTCTCTGCTGCCTCAGCTCCCTCCCTTCTCCCTCCCTCTTCACCATCTCTGCTGCCCCGGCTCTATTCCCTTCTTCACCGCTTGGCTCCCTTCAGCAACATTTGACTTCCTTCTACGCTGTTTTTAGTCTTTGCTTGGTCCTGTGTATGCAAATTAACTTCCATCTTTGTTGGGTTAATTTACATATTGCTCCGATTAGCTGGTGGGTGTGGAGTGATGCCAATTTGCATGTTACCCTTTTATAGATTAGATGTTAATTGTTGACTGCTAACTATCCTGTACTCACCTAAGTATGTGTTTATCATTTTACTTTTTATCCAATTCCAGAGTCCTCCCCCACTCCCACATTGCATTCTTCTATCTCTCTAGTCTATCATCAATGGATTTCATGTAACCCACCTTTGATTGCAATGTATAAAAATAGATGAAGGACTGCCATTCTCTGGAGCATCATCCCAAACTGTTGAGGTTCTGCTTCCTGCCAACTGTCAGCAGTTTGGCTCAAATAAAGTCACAAAAATTATTTACAGGTTTGAATTTTTTTATGTTAACATTATCATTATTTCCATTTTATAGATGGAATAGCCACATTCTACAAGAGATAAACAACATTCCCTAGTTATTTAGTCTTCAGTAGAAAATGTTAGGTCTGATTAAATAATTGAATCAATACTCCTTCTCTGGGAACTGACCTTTAGGACACTTCACAATGGACATTCCCTTTTGCTTAGACCACATACCACTTGCTAAAACCATTATCTTTCCCCTCCAAACCTTCCTAGGATCCTAACTGCCCAGAGAATTCTCCACCCAGAGAAAGCCCACCTAGAGTCCTTTTAAAATCTCTGAATCCCTGTCCATGGGTACTGGTGCCATTTTGGGACTCAGTGCATCAAGTATCCAGATGACCTAATCTACACTGATAAAAGAGAAACATGCAAATTTGTGTCACTCTGCTACACTCACCAGCAAATCAGATGAGTATGCAAATTAATCCAACAAAGAAGGCAGTTAATTTGCATACATAGGCGCCCAGCAGCCTGGGTCCCAGGAACATAATTGGCACCCAGATCACTCGGAGGTAAACCCCATGTGGGCCCTTAGCAGCATAGGAAGGGCCTGATCCAGGAGGATCCCAGGCAGGGGTGGAGCTGGACATCGGGTCTGCGGGGGGCCCCTGGCCAAGCCTAAAGCCTCAGCCAGAGGTGTCAGGCCTGGATGGAGGGCAGAGCCAGTGATTGGAGGGATATGGGGGTCCCCTGCCCAGGCCTGACATCTCTAGCTGAGGCATCAGGCCTGGGTGGGGCCAAGCTAGCGATTGGAGGGAGATAGAGTTCCCTGCCCAGGCCTGATGCCTCAGCCTGGGTGTCAGGCCTGGGCAAGGAGCCAATCTGGCGATTGGAGGGTGATGGGGGTCAATGCCTCTGGCCAAGGCATCAACCCAGATGCCTTGCCAGAGATTGGTGTGAACTACAGTGGAAGCACCTTTTCTGACTGCTCATTGGCTAAGCTTTCTGTACGCCACAGGTAATATTCTTAATAACTTGGGTAATAAGAATCCAAAAAGGTGATCTAGGGTTTTTCCACCACACTCCTGGAGAAAAAAATGAAGGTTCACTGCTGGAGGGCTAAGAAATGTCATATCCTGCCCTAGCCGGTTTGGCTCAGTGCATAATGCCTCAACCTGCTGACTGCAGGGTCTGGGTTCAATTCTGACCAAGGGCATATACCTAGGTTGCAGGCTCCTCCCTGGCCAGGCCCAGGTCAGGGCTCATGCAGGAGGCAACCAATCAAAGTGTTTCTTTCACTTTGATGTTTCTTTCTGTCTTTTCCTTTCTCTTCCACATTCTCTAAAAATCAATAGAAACATATCTTCAGGTGAGGATAAAAAATTATAATAAAGAAATGTCATATCCTATGAAAGACACATCTTGAAAATGCCTAAAGAAAGTTGTCATTTTTTCATGGTGAAGGAACTGGAATCCATGTTGATGAAAACACCTTGGTGGCTGTGGTGACTGGCAGTGGCTGCAGCAGTGGGGTGATGGGGCTGGTGCCTTCCCCTGATCAGCCTGGTTGCCTCCCACAAAGAAAGGCCATACTGTGGCTTAGGCCTGCTCCCCAAGGGGAGCAGGGAGCAGGCCTAAGCCTTAGTAGGACACCCCCTGAGGGCTCCCAGTATGTGAGAGGGGGCAGGCTGGGCTGAGGGACCCACCCCACAGTGCACGCATATCATGCACCGGATCCCTAGTAAATTCATAATCTCTTACCACTTTGGCCTGTGTGTTCCTTCTTTGGTGACCCTAACAGGAACTTGCAAACAAGAAAGGCCTCTGAAAGGCAAAATTAACCTCACTGAACAGATTCAGCTAAAAGTTCTTTCACGGTGAATATTTGCTAAGTGATGGCAATGACCCAGCCTATACATGTGGTCAGTCTCCCAGGGCTCTCATTTTGGCATTCCAGCCAGTAGCAGCTTAATCACTTCAGCATTTGAAAGAATCTACCTGGACCTTGTAGAACTTCAAAAGAAACCACAGAAAGCAACAGCATTAATGAATGCTAATGGAGCTGACCTTTACTGATTCAACCCAGTCTCCCCTGCAAGTATTATATATAGTAAGAGTTTTATTTATTTGTTTATTTGTTTATTTATTTATAATATATTTTTATTAACTTCAGAGAGGAAGGGAGAAGGAGAGAGAGAAACATCAGTGATGAGAGAGAATCATTGATTGGCTGCCTCCTACACAACCCTCACTGGGGATTGAACTCCCAACTTGGGCATGTGCCCTTGACTGGAATTGAATCTAGGATCCTTCAGTCCACATGCCAACACTCTATCCACTGAGACATATCAGCTAGGGCAATAGTAAGGGTTTTAGAGGGACAGCAACTTTTGTTTTTCCTCTGCCCTGATCAAGGCATAAATGAGTAAATGAAACTACCTGTGCTATTCTGAGCCAGTGAATTCTCTCCCCAAGGTGGTCTTCTTCATGGTTCAAGAAACCAAAATATCAGGAAGGGAGTATGTTTTTTGAGTATGAATTTATTTCCTTGACACTCCCCGACTGCTTAGCAATATATAATGTCACTTCTGACCTGTCTTTTCTTGATGATCACTTAGCACCATTTCCAGCTTCTATTCTCTCCAAACTCATCACTCTTTTTTATTATTATTGTTTACTAGTAAAGTATTACAAATCAACAACTTTGTCACTCTTGCCTGGATGTCCTAAACTGGCTTTTTCCAGGTCAGATCAGATTTATTTGACTCAGCAGTGTTGGCCATAATATTTTTATTTATTTTTTATCTTTTATTTTTTTCATATTTTATTGATTTTTTACAGAATGGAAGAGAGAGGGACAGAGAGTCAGAAACATCGATGAGACAGAAACATTGATCAGCTGTGCCCGCAACCATGGTACATGCCCTTGACCAGAATCAAACCTGGGATCTTTCAGTCCATAGGCCAACGCTCTATCCACTGAGCAAACCGGTTAGGGCAATATTTTTATTTTTTAAACTTGAGTTAGTTGCTAAGGTTAATATGTACATGTCTACCTTCATTCTGGCTTTCCTTGAAGACTTAGAAAAGTTTGGAAGCCTGGTCCATATTTGGGAGACAAAGAAACTAAGGGGATAAAAGTGAGACACCCCCCCCCCCCCGCATTCAGTGCTCAGATTTGAGATCCAATTCCCCTGGGCCATTCAGCACTGGTGCTTCCTGCAATAAAGTGTTGTTCCTGATATTCATTTTTTTCTTAAACTTTGTTTTATTGCTTAAAGTATTACAAAGACTATTGTATATGTATCCTTTTTTTCCCCCTTGACCTTCCCCCGGCCTCCCCTACCCCCCAGTGTCTTGTGATTATTGATTATGCTTATATGCATGCATACAAGTCCTTCAGTTGATCTCTTATCCGCCCCCAATCCTCCCCAGCCTTCCCACTGTAGTTTGATAGTCTGTTTAATGCTATTCTGCTTCTGTATCTATTGATGTTCATTAGTTTATAATTGTCTTTATTATCCATAAATAAGTGAGATCATGTGTTATTTTTCTTTCATTGCCTGGCTTATTTCACTTAGCATAATGCTCTCCAGTTCCATCCATGTTGCTGCAAATGGTAAGAATTCCTTCTTTTTTTACAGCAGCATAGCATTTTACAGCATACCATCGTGTAGATGTACCACAGTTTTCTAATCCATTCATCTGCTGATGGGCACTTAGGCTGTTTCCAAATCTTAGCTATGGTAAATTGTGCTGCTATGAACATAGAGATGCATATATCCTTTCTGACTGTGTTTCTGGCTTCTTGCAATATATTCCCAGAAGTGGGATCACAGGGTCAAATGAGAGTTTCATTTTTAATTTTTTGAGGAAACTCCATACTATTCCTGATCTTCTGAGTGCCTGTTGTTTGTCTTCCAGTCCCTTGGTAATTTCTGCAACATAATTTGGTTCCCTGACCAAGAACACACAGCCAAGCTGCCCCTTTCAGGCACTGCTCAACCGGGCCCCATGATGAAGGGAAGGCACCACCAGTGGTTGTCTGGGTCCCAGTCCTCACCAGGCCTGGACTGATCAGGCCTCCCTCGAGCTCCAGTGGACTCCAAGGAAGATAGGAAAGCCTTTCCAGGATCCGAATTCTGATTGCTAAGTTTCCCCAAGGAACCAGTTTGAGTTCAGGCCTGTCTTTTGGGACAGAAGAGGTGACTGATCACTGCCTAGGCAAAATATTTGCCTCAGTGCAGTGACTTTTCAGGATGGAAGTCAAACTTGGACTAACTAGAATATGTGAGTGTGAGAGTCTGTGCGAAGAGAAAGTTACCTTGTGTTTTTCTAACATCTCCATTCAACCGGGAGGGACACACACATATAGAAGTAATTCTTCTAAACACACTATCTTACAATGTATGCTAAAAAATTTTAAGAAGGGCCCAGACTGCTGTCTGCAAAGCAGATGCCTCTCTGTGAAACCAGGGACCCCAAGCATATGGCCAAGGATGTGAAACAATAATTCTAAGCCTAGGAAATACATTCTACCAAAATAGTCCATTTGAGAGGGCAGTTCCTGAACCAGAAACAGAAGGCATTGCTCTGTAATGTAAACTTTTAGTGTGTTATGTGTACCTGTATGAGAATGTTTGTTGATGTTTTGTGTCTCTTTGTTGTTTGTTTCATTTGTTAAAAGATGGGGCAAGTCCCATTTTGAGGAAGCCCAGTTATGTGTGGTGAGGCTGAACTTGCAAAAGAGACTGCAGGAAAGTCCCAGTAGCTGTCGAGAATTTTTAAACTTGGGTTCTCTTCTTGCTCTTCCTCTTAGGACTTCAGCTGCCAGAAACTCTTAGCTAGTGAGATTTCTGTCTGTATGACTATAATGTAATTTTGGCTTTCTATCTTTTAGGGACTTTAGTTTGCTCTTCCCTGTTTTATTAATATTGGAAGTAAGCTATACAGGCTGGGTTGGGCAACAAGGTTAATGCTTTCATGATAATGGGCAGTTCTTGAATGTGAATGGACCACATTCCAAGGCTGACTTCCAGATTCTGGGTGCATACCACTCCCAGTAAGAAGGCAAAAAGAGCTAATTCAAAGGTAGCCCTGATGTTCTGGGGGAATGACCTTCAGCTGAGGCATTGCCTCCTTCACCAAAACTGGATTAGCAAAACAAGCCAGGAGTGCTGCCCTGAGGAAAGGGTGGATTGTTAAGCTGGGTGGAATCCTTGGAACACCTGGGGAAAAGGAAGTTGGGAGTTTCAATTCCTCTAGGGCCTGGAAGGAGGGAACACATTTGCAATATGATTAACTCAGGAAGCATATATGAGGCAGGGCTCCCCACATCTTGCTTTGCTCTGATTTGGAACATTTCCCAGAGACCGCATGTGATTAAAACTATGATTTCTCCACTCCTTTAAAGCATCACTTAGTTTTTTTGGTCTTTCTGCAACATTTTGGTTCCCTGACCAGGAAACTAATTGAATGCTGGTTCTTGCCTCTGGTTACAGGACAGGGTGAGGGGTCCCTGGGGCGCAGGACAGGCTTCCGAAGGCGCGCCCTGCTGATTTTAGCAGAATTAAATGGGGGAACTCCCAGCACTCCTGGACCCTCAACCCAGGACCCTCCCGGCACCTGAAGAGAGTGGACAAAACACTTCTAGACCTGTCGACAGAATCAGTAAGGTAGGGGCCCATCAGTTAATCAGCCTACTCCAAGAGTAGAAGGAGGGACATGATCAACCCCTCAGAAGTCATAGGACTTCTTCAGGTCAGGAATTGAGTAGACGTACTCATTCTGAGTGAGTATCTGGTGAGAGGGGACTCCTCAGGTCAGGAATCGGGAATTGGGTAAAATGTATTTAAACTCTGAGTGAATGTCTGGTGAGAGTGCATGAGTGTGGAGGGAATGGGCCTGCCCTCTCCTCTCCTTTGTGTGGCTCCATGACCTCGGTTACAAAGTCCAAGTGGGCCCCAACCTGCGGTTCCGCGATTTGTCATAAGGCATAACAGTGACTCACCCCCACGTGGAGGTGATCAGGCTGGGGTTTATATGGGTGCATCTTAGCTAAGACAAATCTAAGCTCCCAAGGGATGCGGCCAGGTGGGCATCTGAGTGAGGATCTGTGAAAACAGGTCACCCCTTCCCTTGTCTGTCTCTAGTCACTGATCATCATGGGGTTGGGACAACGTATGTTGTTTCTGTTTTGTTTGTTTGAATTAGATGCGCCAATGTAAAAGTGTTTCTATGTTTGTTTCTGTTTTGTCTGAACTGGCAGTTTATTTGATGAAGGAGGGTCCTCCCTGCAATATGGTAGCGGCTCCTCCTCAAACTCAAAAGTTGACTTGGTATGTATGTTAAGGAGTTTTGGAATTGTTCAAACCTTACTGCGTTGGGTCCGGTTCTGTGTGTACAAGAAGGAACAGAGTAAGTTTTTGGTAGCAGAAACAGGCCAGAGGAGGCTGGCAGGGCCATCCAAGCCACCCAGTTGCTATCGGCCAGAGCTGCCCAAGGCAGAGACCTTTTGGCGAAAATGGCAGCAGGAGCCACTTTTGCTCCAGATGGCTCAGCACAGCCTCGCCTGGGTGGATAAACTTCTTCAATGGCACTGTCCTCAGCAGTGCCAGGGGGAGAAGAATGAAGGCTATTATTTACTATGGAAGGAAAGCCTGGTGGGCTTTACCAACAAAAGGGAAGCATTGGAAATTTCATAGGCATGGTCAATTGCCAGGAAATGGCCAGAAGGGTGCCTCTGGTCTGGGTGGCGTGCACTATTTTTCCCCACTGCCCAGAGGAAAAAATTTGTCTTTTTAAAATCCTGCCACATAGGCTCAGGCCTGGAATGTAGTTAATTTGCATTTTGAATTCCTTAGGCTTCCCCTGGAACACAAAGATGAGATTCCTATGATAGAGCAAGAGACACCTTATTTAGCATCTTCCACTAGGTGCTGGCCCCGGGGGTGGCCTCAGAAAATGTTTGCTGAATTAGCTCTGGAAGGAAGACTCAGGCCCTGTCTTCAGGGGCTTCTCAGTCTTGCTGAAAGGTCTTTCTCCCTTAGAGTTTCTTCTGTTTATTACTGAGATTGTGTGTGAAGAGATAAAAGTTTTGATCTAGATTTTTCTTTTGTATCTGCAGTGTAGGGGTTGGAAGTGTGCTGTTTTAATGTTTATTGTCTGAGTTTTGTTTTGTTAAGAAGCAAGTTATCTCTTATATCTGGAAGGGGGCTTTGAGTAGCTGCCCAACTGGGGGCATTGCACATGGCTCTCATGGGAGCTGCCATCTTGAAATGGTGGGGGCTGCCCCTCCCTCTGAATTTGCCAATCACAAAAGGAAATGTTTGCTTACTGAAGCAGAATGGGATCTCAGGGATGGAGTTTTAGGATGGAGTTTTGCTATGGAAACAGGATGGGACAAAAGAATCAAGTGGCAAATTTATTCACTGTGTTGTTTTCCTATGAAGATACTTAATTTTAATTATTCAACATTTAATTATGGTCTCATAATTCAAGTTATGTGATAGACCAATGTTTTAAACAGTCGACTTAATAAGAGCTGACGATGGAAGTTCATTTTTCTTAAAAGAGGTTTCTTAATAATTTTAAATTAGATATATATGTTTGACAGTTTTTCTGAATGTAGCATTTCAGAAATGTAATTGAAGGATGAATTTTGTGCATCTCAAAGGGCCCTAAGATTGTACAAAAAGAATTTATTCCTTCTCCCAAAAAAAGAGATAACTAAATTGGACCAACATAATATATTTAATTGCATAAGGAAATTCTGCCAAGATTAATAGCAATGTTTTTATTATGGCTTGACTTAAAATGACTTCAAACCCCTTGGCATTTATATATTATTAGTTTAAAGTCATCTAGAGAACCCTGCCTTCCTTAAACTAAGAACAATTAAGCCTTAAGGTGGCTGGTACCATGGATCTGTCTAAACCTGGGTTCCCCAAGATATGTGAATAATGCCGGGGCCCCACCAGCATGTGGGGGGATCCCAAGGCAGTTGCTGGGCGTGGAGGCCACAGGGGCATAGGAGACAAAACTGAGCCTCACATCACCCTGCTTGGCCCTGGAGGATGGCTGGTTAGCCAATGACGGGTAAGATTCCTCAGGGAAGGAACAACCTAAGACATGCACAGTCGCAAAGGAGCCATCAGGACAGAACTTGGAGGACAGTTGGATTTCCAACTTGGACAGTTGGACAGAGGTGGGCACAGATCCTCACCCCCTCAAAAATGCATGGGCTTGAACACTCACCTCTTCTGAGGGAGGTCTCCTGCCCCCATGGCTGCTTCCCGCTTCCCATGCCCAGCTCAGAGTGGGACCCAGGCAACATATAGAAACTTGGCCCAGCTCAGATTGGGACAGAGAGCTGTTGCAGGGTATAGAAACTTCACAGAGGCAAGTGGCAACTGGGCCGCAGATTAAGCAGCCTGGAAGGCTGCCCTGGAAACCAGTGGGGCCTCTACAGATTCTGGTGGGTAAAGGCTGAAATACATAACTAATTTTACTCAAGTTCTTGCAGGCTTTGCAGCCTACCCAGAGGGCAGTCCAGGAGCATGGAGCATGTCTGAGAAGTTCTGCCTTCCAACCTGATGATTCTGTTTGGGTAAAGACTACCCGAGGACTGACTCCTAGCAGTACCCAAGGCTAACATCCAACAGGTCGCCTCCCAGATGAACTGTGCAACTCCACTCCTACCTGCCTGAAACCTAAGAATGCCCTACATGCCTCCCCAGAGGAAGGAACAGGATGTTAATCCCCTTTGACATTGCCCTTTTTCAGCCAGAAGTAACTAAGAGCAAGTGGTTGACGCCCTTGTTCCCTATAGCATCCCTAGGTTGTTGCTCCACAAGGCTAAAAGAAGCTTGTGGGCCAAAGGGGGGGGGAATGAGAAGGAAAAAAGGGCTAATTCAAAGGTAGCCCTGATGTTCTGGGGGAATGACCTTTAGCTGAGGCATTGCCTCCTTCACCAAAACTGGATTAGCAAAACAAGCCAGGAGCGCTGCCCTGAGGGAAGGGTGGATTGTTAAGCTGGGTGGAATCCTTGGAACACCTGGGGAAAGGAAAGTTGGGAGTTTCAATTCCTCTAGGGCCTGGAAGGAGGGAACACATTTGCAATATGATTAACTCCGGAAGCATATATGAGGCAGGGTTCCCCACATGTTGCTTTGCTCTGGTTTGGAACTTTCCCAGAGACTGAGTGTGTTATTAAAGCTGTGATTTCTCCACTGCTTCAAAGCGTTGCTTAGTTTTTTGGTCTTTCTGCAACACTAGCAGGTTGGTATGTCTTTTCTTTGAACAGAAAGGGCAATCATGGTTAACAGCATAAGTAATATTTCCCATAAGTATAACTAGTCCCCAATGTTCTGTTTTTCTCCATAACACTGGGAGGAACAGATCTGTAGAAGTACCCTCTAGCTATGAAATGAGGGCACTACTGCTTTTATAAAGAAAAATAAAATAGTACTTTCACATTGAGTTCGGTAATAACTGGCTTTAAAATCTCAAAGTTGTTAATATATAATAAATAGATGTAACTAAAATGAAGGATTTATGATAAAGCTTTTCATATAATTATAAGTATGTTAATAAAAGTCCAGTCACTCAAGAGGAGATTGATTATGGTCTCTGTTGGAGTAAGGGGCTAGTCATCCTTCTCCCTGTAAAAGTAGAGAAGCCTAAAGAGAACAAGGGCAGACAGAAAAATGGGATCCTTTGTCCTCCTGTTCCCTCCCTATGCAACCGGGAGACAATCTGAGGGAACAGCCAAGATAGTGATCTATAATACAGCCTCCCCTTCGTCCACTGGCCCTGAGGCCTCTGTGCCACCAGAAACCAGTTTTTCTAGTCTGTGAAAGGAGATGGAGCAGTGTAAAAAAAAGAGTTAAACCTCTGCTGGAAGATGCATGTGGCTTAGCTGACCAGCTAGACCCATTTTGGGGCCCACAAGTGTATACGAGTTAATGTCTATCTTGTGAATACTCTTCTCAGGAAAAGAGGTGGAGCATATAGGTAACAGAAAAAAAGGAAGGGACTCCTCACTGAGCCTTTAGATCCCAAGGCCAGCATTTTCACCCCCTTCCCAAAGAACAGTTTCTTTACTAACAGTCCAGCCACTATTAGAAGCTGAACTCATTATCACCCAAACCTTAGCATGTTATCTCTAAGGAAAAATGTGGCAGTTTTGAATCCAAGCAGCTAGATTCAAAACTGCCTTTTTCTCCGGCCTCATAAACCTATACATAATTTTTCAAAGTCTTTGAAAACTTAAAGGCTTTGGAGCATTGCTGGGTTAAAAGATAAACATCTAAATATTTTGAAATAACAAGATATTGAAACATTAATTAATCTGAATTATCCTCTTCTAGAGAATCCAGAGGATAAAGTTGGATCTGTTAATGAATAAATCTTGTATTTTATTTGAAATCTCTCTTAAAATATGAATGCACTACTAATCTGAGGAATGTTAATTACTTACATGTCACCTAAAAATTAAGACTGAGAATTCTAAGTAATTGGAAAGAAAATATAACTTTAATGTAATAGAGAAAGCATAGGCAAGGGCATACATTTTGAAGGAAAAAAAAAGTAAGTTAAAGTTGTAAGAATGTTTATGAACATTGTAAGAATGTTTGTGAAAGTTGTAAGAATGTCTGTGAAAGTTATAGAAAGTTTATAGAGAGGAATGTTAAAAGGAAGTTATATAAATGACAGGCCAGTAAGCCAGGACAAGCAGAACAGGAGAACTGAGATAATCAACCATCTAGAAAATACAGATGCCAAGCAGTTTAGAGCCGTCTAGTAAATCCTACCTTCTCTAAACCAAGGACACTTAAGAGTAAATTATTTGCATTTTGCCTCCCTAAACAGAGGGTAAATAGATTATATCAATGTACTCAGGGAGCCTAGAAGCAGAAATCCAATTAGTGTCATTTACTATCTATATCCAAGGACAAATGAAGGTAGAAAATAAGTCTTATTTTGGGTAATTCTTTTCTAGTAAAATGGTTATGTTATGTTATATTAATCAGGTATTTAAAAAACATATGTTAATCATGGGAACTGAAGTTTGTTGGCCTATGTTTATGTCTAATACACTTTGATATATGATCTTTGGTAAAATCAAGATTGAAAATTCTTCAAGGGTTTGAATTTTAAGAAACTCTCTCTTGACCTAAAAGTGGCTTTAGATCATCCCAATAGGCTCTGAAATGCCTCAAATGTTTGTTTTCTCTCTCATGAAGGAAAATTTTACACTGAAGGTACATAGGAACCTTTGTCAAATATAGTTATAACTAATGGTTATTGGTTATAATATAGAATGTTGGGTTTTGCAGAAAGGACAACATTTCATGTCATCTGCATTATAATGAAATCCATAACTGGGTCATTTTAAATTTCTTCTTGTCATTTGGAGACAGTTACTGTTTTGTTATAATGCATTTGGAAAAATGATACATCTTCTGTTTTTCTTTTCCATGGACTAGCAAGGAAAAACAGAAGATCTTAAAGCAAGTTAGTGTATTTCTCTCCCTATATGATCCCTCCAAAATTTGGCAATTCTTAAAGAATAAATCATGGCAATGCATTTCTTTGCATAAGTTTAATAAGACCAGTTTCCAATGGTGGCTTTATTGACCAAAAACTTTGACTAAAGTGTCATGTTTAAAAGAGTTATCTCTGGAATCTGAAGACTTGAAGCCAATAAGAGTGCCATTGAGAAAGCCTGGTATCTTTCTTGGTAACCCTTAAAATGGATGGAGCTGGAGCATCAGGCCCATTCCCTGCCATCGCTGGCAGTTGGTCAGAGTAGAAGGGGAATAGCAAGGGTGCCTCTTCATCCCTGCAAACCCCCCATGCACTCTAGGCCACAATGAGTATGAGGGATGCTGAGGTGGGCCTTGAAGCCTAGGGTGTGGGCCAGGGTGGAGCCACAGCAAGTACATATCTTGCATGGGAGGCCTGGCAGTAGCTGGATGGCTTGGCTTCTCTGCCCTGAGAGGCACATCAAGACTCAATCATGAAATTCGACAAAGGCAGTCAGTTATCATTCTTGTTGTGTTTATGCAAACTATCAGGCCAAATTGAACTAGACTTAATGCAATGGATAAATTGGACTTATTTGGCTCTTTAATAAAAATAAGAGTGATTTTAAGGAGAAAAATTCTATTTTAGTAGGGAATTATTAGAACTGAAATGTTTTCTTTTCCCTTCTACCAGACCATTTGTTATAATTCTTGCTGTTGTTATTGCTCAATAATAATAAATTTTATAACACAGTTTGTCTCTGCCAGGTCACAAGCCCATCTCCTCCCATGCCCAGACCTCATCATCCCTCTAACAGAGAGAAAGGATCTCTTGGCTCTGAAAGAAACCTTCATCCCTCCTCAGCATGGAAGCAGTTAAGAGCCCACTGATGCCTACTTTCCCTGAAATAATTCAAAGCCAGGATCCTTGAGGGGATATGTTAGGCAGTTAGACAGACATGAGCAGTGCAAGGACAATGGGCCAACTGGAGGAGAAATGGATGGGATCCTGAGATGTGCTTCTCACCATTCCTAACACTCGAAGCCATAAATGAAGAAACTTGTGTAGATTCCCTCTCTCTTCCTCTAAGAAAGCCAACAGGTTTTAGAACAGCTAATGAAGATAAAATCAGTAAGCCCTGAAGCTCCAGATGTTACTCCAGACCAGATCTCTGAACTGCCATTATGATCCCTCGGGTGATGAAGATGAAGAAGACTCAAGCTGCTGAACACACTACTCCTTAGCTTTGAGTCTTCTATTGAATCCCCAAGGCTGAAAATCAGCTTGAGGATCAAGACGGGGAAATGTTAGCCCCAACCTGCATTCCTGTTATAATAATGTTATGGTCATAAGAAAACCCCTCTAATGTATGGAAATAACTATTGTGTGAAATGATTAATGTGTGAAATGTGTAAACACCCTGCTCCTAGCATAAGGCACACTGTCTGGCCTACACTGATAAGACACAAGTTGTTTACTACTGGCTATAAACACCAGATTTTCTTCAGTGGACATCGCCTGCCTGATGAGAGGAGGAGTCCATGTTGCTCAGTGAGACAAGCCCCTGATTGCTCTGCTGTGTGAGCCTGAACCAACTGCGGCTGCCTATTGTCTCCGTCTTCATCATTCTTCTTTCAGTGTGCATCACCAGGTGGCCTTTGCTGGCGCCTAAGACCCACTAAGAATAGGTAAATAAACCTTGTGTGACTGCATACCAATTCTCCTGTGTGTTCATGCACTCTGGTTGGGCTCAGCTGTCTAGACATTGAAGTACCAGGGGATAGGCCGTATTGCTGACTCCTGGTCACCTATGTTTGACCCACTAAGTCTAGACAAATAATTAATTGATTGGGGCATAATTGGGACAATTCCAAAGCATATGCTTGCTATCCCCAACCCCCTTTACACTTGTGTCCTAGCTAGCCTGGCAAAACCTGTTTCCCTGAATGCTTATCTGCAGGGGCCATAAAAAGCCCCCACAGAATAACTGCTGGCCCCAGTTAGCCTGGGTGGTTGGTCATAATCTCTCTTCCCACTTCCCACTGTCAGAGGGGCTGCAAAGCCTGAGAAAAGTGCAGAAGCCTGGTCCATATGTGGGAGACAAAGAAACTAAAGGGATAAAAGGGAGCGCCCCCCCCCCCACACACACACACACATACCTACCGCATTCAGTGCTCAGATTTGGGATCCAATTCCTTTGGGCCATTCAGCACTGGTGCTTCCTATAATAAAGTGTTCCTGATCTTCTGAGTTCCTGTTGTGTGTCTTCCAGTTGCCTGATAATTTCTGAAACACTAAAGGGGAAATCTATCCTTGATTTCCTCTTTATTCTGTCTTTTTACTTTCCCTAAGAAACTCATCTATGTCCATGATTTAAATGAGCAATACTCTGAAGATAATGTTTATATGCTTTTATCAATTCAACCAAATGTGGTTGTGTATAAGTACAAAGATTCACCAGTTCTTTCTTTGGACTTTCTTATACCAGTTGCTGCCACCCTCATTCTCCTGATAATCTATCCTTTAAAATGTCATTCTTGATTCTTCTTTCTGATAACCAACCATGTCAGATTCTGAGATTCTTCCTTTAAATGCCTCTTAAATCCACACCCTTCTGGTTTAGGTCATCAGTATGTTATCAACTGATGATGTCCATAGCCCTGTGAAAGCTCCACTGTTGCACCTGACCTTCCCTTTATTGCACCTGCTGTCCAATGAGCTTGAAGCCCTGAAAATAGAGCTGTGAGTTCATCAATGTGCTGGGCCCTGCTTGAAATTCTTTACATATATTAACTTATTTAATCCTCATGCCAAATTGACTAGGTAGGACTGTTATTATCCACCTCAGTAACTGGTCCAGGTTGACATATCTAGTAGATAACAGAACAGAGATGCAAGCCCCACAGTTTGACTCCAGAGCCTACCCATCCACCACTTACTAGCTAGCATTGCCAAAGCATAGTCTTGCTTGAAAACTATCAAGGACTCCCCTTGGCCTCCAGAATACTATTGCACTTGTTAGAACCTGGAAGCTCTTCAAAGTTAGTCCTCAAACAGCATGATGTTCTCCAGCTCCATCCATGCTGTTGCAAATGGTAGGAGTTCCTTCCTTTCCACAGTAGCATAGTATTCCATTGTGTAGATGTGTCAAAGTTTTTTAATCCATTCATCAGCTGATGGGCTGATTCCAAATCTTAGCTATGGTAAATTGTGTTGCTATGAACATAGGGATGCATATATCCTTTCTGATTGGTGTTTCTGGTTTCTTGGGATATATTCCTAGAAGTGGGATCAGTGAGTCAAATGGAAGTTCCATTTTCAGTTTTTTGAGGAAACTCCATACTGTTTTCCACAGTGGCTGCACCAGTTTGCATTCCCACCAGCAATGAACGAGGGATCCTTTTTCTCCACATCCTCGCCAGCATTTGTCATTTGTTGTTTTATTGATGATAGCCATTTTTACAGGTGTGAGATGGTACCTCATTGTTGTTTTGATTTGCATCACTTGGATGATTAGTGACTTTGAGCATGTTTTCATATGTCTTTCAGCCTTCTGTATGTCTTCTTTTCAAAAGTGTCTACTTAAGTCCATTGCCCATTTTTTGATTTATCTTCCTACTGTTAAGTTGTATGAGTTCCCTGTAAGTGTTGGATATTAAACCCTTATCGGTGATATCATTGGCAAATATGTTCTCCCATGAAGTGGGTTTTCTTGTTGTTTTGTTGATGGTTTCTTTTGCTGTGTAGAAGCTTTTTATTTTTATACAGTCCCATTTGTTTATTTTCCCTTTAGTTTCCATTACCCTAGAAGCTGTGTCAGTGAAGAAATTCTTTAGGCATATATCTGAGATTTTGCTGCCTGTGGATTCCTCTAATATTTTTACGGTTTCCCATCTTATGTTTAAATCCTTTATCCATTTTGAGTTTATTTTTGTGTATGGTGTAAGTTGGTGGTCTAGTTTCATTTTTTTTTCCTTGTGTCTGATCAAATTTCCCAGCACCATTTATTGAAGAGCCTGTCTTGACTCCATTGTATGTTCTTGCCTTCTTTGTCAAATATTAATTCAGCATAGTTGGTTTGGGTCGATTTCTGGGTTTTCTATTCTATTCCATTGGTCTATATGTCTGTTCTGGTGCCAGTACCAGACAGTTTTGAGAACAATGGCTTTGTAATACAGCTTGATATCTGGTAGTGAGATCCCTCCTACTTTGTTCTTCTTTCTCAGGATTGCAAAAGCTATTTAGCTTTTATTATTATTACTAGAGGCCCGGTGCACGAAATTCATGCACATTAAAAGGGGATTTAGAAAAAATATTTTACCGTATTTTCCGGCATATAAGATGACTGGGTGTATAAGACGACCCCCAACTTTTGAGAAGATTTTCCTGGGTTAAAAAGTCTGGACGAAGACCACATGCAGCTCAAAAAGGAGCCAACCAGAGACACTTGCAGTCTCTGTCCAGCTCCATTGAAATGAATGGAGTGCAGCAGTTTTTGAGCTCCCCCCACCATATGCGACGACAGCAGATTTTCCAGTCTGGCTCAGAAGTTTCAGCACCCACCCTATAAGACGACACCCTGTGTATAAGAGACTCTCGACTTTTCAAGATTTTCCTGGGTTAAAAAGTCGTCTTATACACCAGAAAATACGGTAATATTGCTATTTCCCTTTCTATGTAATAGAAGTGTCAGAGATGAAAGAAAATTAGTAAAATGTATATTAAAACCTTCCCCCTGTCAGAGTTTTGGGTGTACCACAGGACCCAGAGTCAAGTCACCATCCCCTCAAATTGGGTTAGATCCAGACTTGGCCAGTCCCACCCCTGTCAAGCCTCGCCGAGCAGGGGGGCACAGCCTCAGGTCTCCTGGCCTGGTGCCAGGGTGGGGGGTGCACCCTCAGGTCCCCCATCCAGCTCTGCTGGGCGGAGGGTGCAGCCTAAGGTCCCTAGCCCAGGGTGAGGGGAGCAGCCTGAGGTCCTCCATCAAGCCCTGCCAGGTAGGGGGCACAGCCTCAGGTCCCCGGTCCAGTGCCAGGGGCAAGGGGTGCAGCCTGGCCCAGTTCTAGGATGAGGGGTGTGGCCTGAGGTCCCCCATCAAGCCCTGCCAGGCAGGGGGCATGGCCTGAGGTCCCCTGGCCTTGCACCAGGTTGGGGGAGTGTGGCTTGAGGTCCCCAGGCCTGGCACTGGGGCAGCAGCCTGAGGTCCCCCAGCCCAGCACTGGGGCAGGGGGTGCACCTTGAGGTCCCCTGTGAAGCCCCACCAGGTGAAGGGCATGGTCTGAGGTCCCCTGTCAATCCTTGCTAGGAGGAGTATGCAGCCTGAAGTCCCCAGGCCTGGCACCAGGGTGGGGACATGGCCTGAGGTTCCCCAGCCTGGCGCTGGTGCAGGAGGCACAGCCTGAGATACTCCGTCAAGCCCTGCTGGGTAGGGCGCATGGCCTGAGGTACCCTGGCCTGGCGCTGGGGCAGGGGGCATGGCCTAAGTTCCCCCATCAAGCCCTGCTGGGTGGGGGGTGCGGCCTGAGGTCTCCTGGCCTGGCGCTAAAGTGGGGGACATGGCCTGAGGTCCCCCATCAAGCCCTGCCAGGTGGGGGGCACATCTTGAGGTCCCCCAGCCTGGCACCAGGGTCGAGGGACATGACCTGAGGCCCCCTGTCAAGCCCCATGGGAGGAGAAGGGCACAGCCTGAAGTCCTTGCTGATTGTTTGTTAAGGCTCATTACAGGAACTTGGCCTCTACTGTGGCGTAGCCATCTTGTGTTACAAAAACCCCCACCTCTGCTGTAGGCACAGCCATCTTTGTGGCGGAGTGATGGTCAATTTGTGTATTCCCTCTTTATTATATAGTATTATTATTATTATTATTATTCCAGATGAATTTTTGGAGAGTTCTTTCTAGATCTGTGAAATATGCTGTCGATATTTTAATGAGGAGTACATTGAATCTATAGATTGCTTTGGGTAGTTAGGACATTTTAATGATGTTGATTCTACCAATCCATGAACACGGTATGTTCTCCCATCTGTTTATGTCTTTCTCTATCTCTTTTTTCAATGTCCTGTCATTTTCTTGGTAGAGGTCTTTAACCTCCTTAGCAAAGTTTGTTCCTAAGTATCTTAATTTTTTTGGTGCAATGGTAAATGGGATTTTTTAAATTTCTCTTTCTGTGAGTTCACTATTGGTGGATAAAAATGCCATAGATTTCTTGGCATTAATTTTGTATCCTGCTACATTGCCAAATTCATTTATTAGGTCCAATAATTTTTTGATGGAGTCTTTAGGGTTTTCTAAGTACAGTATCATGTCATCTGCGAATAAGGACAATTTTACTTCTTTTCCAATGTGAATGCCTTTTATTTCTTCTTGTCTGAACACTTGGGCTAGCACTTCCAGTACTATGTCAAACAGGAGAGGTGAAAGTGGGCTTCCCTGTCTTGTTCCTTTTCTTAAGGAAAATGGTTTTAGTTTTTTCCCATTGAGTATGATGTTGGCTGTAGGTTTGTCATACAAGGCTTTTATTATATTGAAGTATGATTCCTCTATTCCCACTTTGCTGAGCATTTTTATCAGAAAAGGGTGTTGGACTTGTCAAATGCCTTTTCTGCATCAATTGAAATGATTATGTGATTTTTATCTCTCAATTGTTTTATGTGGTGTATCACGTTTATTGATTTGCGGATATTGTACCAGCCTTGCTTCCCTGGAATAAATCCCACTTGGTCATGGTGTATGATCTTTCTAATGTAATGCTGGATCTGGTTTGATAGAATTTTGTTGAGGATTTTTAGCATCTATGTTCATCTGGGATATTGGCCTGTAATTCTCTTTCTTTATGTTTTTTTATCTGGTTTTGAGATTAGGGTAATGCTGGCTTCATAGAAAGAGCTGGGAAGTGTGCCTTCCTCTTGAATTTTTTTGAATAGTCTGAGAAGGATTGGCTTTAGTTTTTCTTTGAATGTTTGGTAAAACTCCCCTGTGAAG
>PVJC01009582.1:0-45554 GCA_004026665.1 Murina feae | reverse complement strand
CCTGCCCACCCTCCCCTTTTCCTTCCTTCCCACCTTAATTTTTTTCTTCACTTCCTCCCTCTGACTTGCTTTGCTCCCTCCCCCATTCCTTCCTTCTTCCCATTCTCCTTTTAAGCTCTACCAGCTCCCCCTTTATAACTTTTCTTCCCTCCCTCTTTTTCTCTCATCCTACCTTTGCCATACATTCTTCTCTACTTACTCCCACTGTTTTAATACCTATCTACCTACCTAATTATCCACTATCATTTATCTTTTTTTCTTTTCTGACTTCTACTTTTAAAATCTGTCCCCAGTACACAACTATACTTGGTTTTCATTATGGGCCCTACAGTTCCCTCATACATCCTCTTTTTAACTCTGCTGTCCACTGACTCTTTTATAAAGTTCTTCCCTCCAACCTGCTCCACCCCTCCCCCACCTGGTTACTTCATCCCAAACTCTCCAGGGCTGCTGCTCCCTCTGCCCGCCCCTACCCATCTCTCTATCTCCTGGCTCCCCTCGGCTTTCCAATTGCTTTCCAGGCTGCAACCTCCGGCTGGCTGGCTGGTCCCACCCCTCCACTTCCACCTGGAAAGCGATCCATAGATTTCCAGGCCACAGCCTCCAGGTGGGGGCCAGCTCGCTCCTCCCGCCCCCGGCTGCCCCCTGGAATCCATGGCAGAGCACACACATGGAGGCTTAGCTTCCGTGTGTGTGCCCCACGATGATCAATTCTAGGCCGTGGCCTCGGGGTTGCTCGCTCCTCCCGCCCGCAGCTGCAGCCACTGGCCAGCTTGCTCCTCCCGCCCCCACAGTTCCCGAGGCAGAGGTCTTCCATCTGCCCTGCTGGACCCCAGTGTGCAGCTTCTCCAGGGCTATGGCCTCCGCCATCTTGGCTGGGCTAATTTGTATACAGTCGCTCTGATTGGCTGGTGGGCATGGCTTAGGTGTCCTGAAGAAATGGTCAATTTTAATATTACGCTTTTATTAGATTAGAAATCTGTTTCATCACAGCACCCTCAAAGGTAAAACCACTAAAAGTGAAATAAAAGAAGGAAAATTGTGAATACTTTCACCCTTCCCATCCCATGGCCATGCTCTCTGGCTCCCTTCACAAAACTGTTGTGGTCCAGGTGAAACCCTGGTCTCTGAAGCAGTATTTGGAACCTATATAACCCAAGGAGCTGACAGCTAGTTTTCCTTAGTTCTAGAATGTTCTTCTATGGAAATAAACAAAAATGCCCTGTATTAGTATGTTTTTGTGCTTTTGCTCTTCAATATAAGATTTTAGAAAAAGGTTAAGAAGCTTTAAAAATGAGCAAGCAGAGGGAGTGTAGGAGAGCCATTTTACATCCTATAATGTCCCCATTTGCTGTTTGTAGTTAAGTCCTCCAAGAAACCGTAAGTGACTATATATTATACTATGTTCAGGGAAAGTAGAATAAAGGATAAATCTTAAGTAGTAGTTATTTTACACTTAATCAAGGATGTTAGAAACCATCATCTGAAGTAAAAAGACACTATTTAAAAAGAAAAAATCAAAAGGCCACAAACAATTCCTTGTAAGTACTATTGTAAATGAGGTATTCTTCTAGGAATGAGAGATGGAACAGAGCTTTTGTTATCCCCCCTTTCTTCTTATTGGAGGTAAATAAGTTAAATTCTGAGAGAATGAGTAGGAAGTCTAATTTAGACCACAGATCAAGCTGAATTCTATAGTCAAGAGCTAGTATGGCAAAGCTGGAATACAGCTCTCTATGTGACTCCTATTTTTGTGTTACCCCACAACCTGCTCCTTGCTGAAGGTAGAAGTTGGAGAGATTCAAGCCCCATTAGCAGTTAACACGGACTTTTTCTCTCCTCTGGAGGAGTTTAAATCTTACTTGCAGTGAGGGAAAGAGTTATCAACTATTTGTACAAGCACAACTTTATTCATAATTTCAATGAATGCTACCAAGATTCTATGGGAGCATCTTCCGAGAGGATCTGCAAGACTTCGGGTGGTCAGGGAAGATTATCTTGAGTAAGGAAGCTTTGAAATTTATTGGCAAAAATGAATTTTTTTGGATACCCAAGTAAAGGGAGAGAGGGAAGTAAGCATGTTAAGCCAAAGGAAGGGCAGAAGGAACCTGTCACCATCAGTGAGCAGAGAAGTCCATCTTGTTTGTGTGTGAAGGAAAGTAGATGACAATGAGGTAAGCAAGGGCTTGTTCTTCATCCCCAGGGCAATGAGGAGCCTTTACGTGACTTTCAGCCAGAACCCTTTGTTTTTTAAACTAATCAGTAAGTCTATGGCGAGGAGAATTTCCAAACAGGGTGCACAACTAGACGTGAAGAAAACTAGCAGATTACAACAAAAGCCAAGGGATCCATGAGTCTCTCTCATGCTCATTGTCTAGAGGTCAAGAATAATCCTCATCCCAGTTGTATTGTGTAGATAGGTTCTTATTATATCTGGTAGTACATATGACTGTGTATTATTTCCAGTAGACCTAATGCCAACTAGTCCATCTCATTATCATCATTGTCAGATGTAGGTAGAGCACAGGAGGTTTATCTCAGTGCAGTGGCTGATGCAATGCTGTGAGCACACTCTAGCAGTTTAGATCTTTCTGGCAAACCAGGAAGATGGCAGCGCCTACCTGAGCCCCACCTAGAGCCACGTACACAGTACCCTGACCTTTACGATCGTTGGATCCCTAAGAAGATATTCCATGATTGGCCACCTCCGCTATAAATACTCTGTACTTCCTCAATAAAATTAGACCTGCGTCAGTCACAGAACCTGGTCTCCGGAGTTGTGCATGCACGCGTCCTAGCGCTAGGGGCTCCGTCGTCCTCTCCCCTGGGAGACCCCCTGCTTCAGTCATATGTCCCTAATTCACAATGGCTAGACAGTACTTTTAAAGCATAACTGGAGAGAGCAATCACCTTTTCACCTTTCTCTTGGTCCTGTTTTCTCTTTACCCCCCAGGATAAACATATTCCTCTTCTAGGTAGGAGATGCCAATATCTAGCAATTCTTTATTTCTAATCTGGCCTTTCATCTTTAGTCAAGATAAATATTTTCAGCAGACTCTTTAACACGTATTTATTGGGTGTTCTAAAGATATCTCAAATTTGCCCAGCTGGCGTGGCTCAGTGGTTGAGCCATGACCTATAAACCGGGAGGTCATGATTCGATTCCCGATCAGGGCACATGCCCAGGTTGAGGGCTCAATCCCCAGTGCTGGGCATGCAGGGGGCAGCCAATTAATGATTCTTTCTTATTATTGATGTTTACATCTCTCTCTCTCTCTCTCTCTCTCTCTCTCTCTCTCTCTCTCTCTCTCTCTCTTCCTCTCCTTTCCTCTCTGAAATCAATAAAAAATGTTTTTTTTGGGGGAAAAAAGGTATCTCAGACTCAATTTTTCTAATACTGTATTTGTTTTTCCAATTCACTTTGAATTCCATATCTCATTAATAGCTAGAAATCCCTGAGTAATGTCACCATTTATCACTCTTTTAAATATTAACCAAGTCACATTAAATACCTTAAATCTAGTTCTTTCAATAATAATAATAATAATAATAATAATAATAATAATGTTTTTGGGAGCTTAATGCTTATTAGGAGCTTAATAAGTATCTGGCATCTCATAAACAGAGCCATAGAGGTTAAATAACTGTCACAGAGATTATAGTCTTCTGATATGTGTTCTGTAATTTTTTTCTCATGGAAATAAAGTCATCAATTTTCAGGTAGTTTTATGGTGATAAAAAATAAAGATTTTGTTCCTTTCAGGCTTTTAACTAGATAGGGCTTGTGACTAGAATCTGTATCCTGGCTTGCCCTTTCATTGGTCTCCTTTGCTTTGGCTGGAAGGAATCACCTTGGACCACACAGAACGGAGCCACATAACGTGAAGAAATAGTCTGGAGCCTGAAGACCTCCAAGGGCAGATCCATTCTGACAGATTATTACCAAAGATGGCCCCAGAAATTCCTCCCTCTGTCCAAGTCCTTTTGCAACAAGAGTTCGCCCTCTTTATCATCAATAGGAATTCCCACTCCCGTTATATCCCGGCTAATTCCAGGACTCGTTTTAACCAATAAAATGCAGCAGAAATAACACTGTGACTCTCAGACCTGGACCTTAAGAAGCCATACAGCCTCTGTTTTCATCGTCTTGGAACCAACACCCATGTCCACAAGTTCATGCCAGACTACCAAATAATGAGAGAGAGGAGAGAGGAGAGAGAGAGAGAGAGAGAGAGAGAGAGAGAGAGAGAGAGAGAGAGATATCACATGTAGGAGAACCAAGTGGCTGCAGCTCAGCCAGCACAAAGGCACTAGACATATGCCTTAGGTTAGGACCTTCTGGATGTTGGAGACCCACTGGAGTCAGCCCAGCTGCCATGATGTAAAGCAAGATGAGCCTTCCTCACTGGCCCTGCCCAAATTTCTGACCTTGAGTCAACAGCTTATGTTTAAGCCCCCAAATTTTGAGGCACTTTTTTCAGGAAGCAACATAACTGTAACAACCTCTACACTGGCTGCACTGTTATGCAAAGAAACTTCTATACAGTAATCAGGCATGGTCAGGTGATATCTCTGGCATCTGAGCAGAGCCTATATTCTAGCTATTTAAGTAACAACCAAGTGCTCATAGAAAGAAGATTTGAAGCCAGGTAGGCTAGCTCCAGGGCCCAGACTCTAAACCACAGAATTAAACGCTACAGGAGGGAAAAGGAGACACTTTTACTTACAGGAAAACATGTATTTTGTTCTAAATAACTAACGAAATATCCTTTATCATAAAATAAAGATTGTTTTGATTTTTACTAATGATAATATGTAAACTGACATAAACTTTCTATTTAACTGATGTGTGAGACCTACACTATAATTTCTTTCAACCTTTATCAATATTTTTCTACAAAAATCATACCATTCCAGGAAAGAAAAACAAAAAACAGTACCCATTAAAGCAGCAATTTTCAACTTTTTTCGTCTCATGGCACACATAAACTAATAACTAAAGTTATGCAGCACACCAAAAATTATATTTTTTTGCTGACCTGATAAAAATAAATTTAATTTTGATATATTCACACTGGATGGCTATTGTTGTGTTTGTAATTTTTTTTTTTTTTTTTTTTTTTTTTTTACAATCTAAGGGAAAGAGGTCAGTGCCCCAGGTTAAATAGCCTGGTTTTGCATCTTTAATTTTTGCAGCACTAAAGTGTAGAATATAGCTTTTCTGCATTTCCACTCTGTAACTGCTTTACCTGCTCTTCCACTGGCCTGAAATGTCCTCCTTTTTCACATTTCCTTTTCTATATTTTCACTCAACTAGTCCCTCCTCTGCAGAAACCCTCCTGAGCGACCCAATCCCAGTGAACTATATCCTTGCCAGTTGCGTGAATTTGGCAGGTCAGCTATATAGTTTCTTCTTCTTATTGTTTTATATATTGTTCATCCCAAAGCTATTTGTTGGCCATTCACAGCCTGATGAATGTCCTCAGGTGGTGGAGGAAATCACAAATAAGGATAAAGCACCACCTTGGAGCTCATAATGTCCCACTGCATCCCTCTCTGAGTTGGAGCTCAGGGCAGTGAATTTGACTGGAAATACATCCAGGTGAGCATCGATTCCAGCATCAGGCTGGTCCATTGCACCCTTGCACCTGCCCAGGCGTGGATGCTATCACATTCCCACCTGCACCACACTTTCCGGCCTGCTCTCCTCCTGCTGATCTTCCTCAGCGTCCATAAGGCTTTGTCATGGAGCCCTTCGTCCCCTTTGTCCCTGAGCAGCTGGACGGTACTTCTGGTTGGAGCAGCAGTGACAGGGCTGCTGGGCCTCAGCACCCTGGCCTTGAATGTCATGTCGTGGTTGTCAGTGTGCACTCCCAGGCTTGGGTCCAGGCAGTCACATCTCTTCTCCTTGTCTCCAGGTTTTAGTGAAGTAAACGGTATTTGGAAAGTTAAACACACACACACCACACACACACATACACACCACACACATACACACACATACACACATACTCACCACACACAGCACACACACACACATATACACCCCACACACACCACACACACACACCCCACACATACACACCACAAAAAACAGACAGACAACAACAACCAAGAAGTCACAGTGCCGTAGGAGAGACAAAGTACACAAAGTCAAAGTGGTAAACAAGTTCCAAGAGAGACCACTGGAACCCCTTGATTTCACATAACAGAAGCACTATCGATGCTTTTCTCTTCCTATTAAATCACAGCATCTTCAAAACACAAACCTTATATGCTTTGGGTCCTTCACAGACTCTAAGTTGTCCATTTTGTCCATTGTGAATACAAAAGAAATATTAATGCATTTTCTTAATGCACTTAAGGAACACAAACAAAGACTTTGAAAATAGTCATTGCTTTAAATCACACATTATCTATAATAATAATCTAGTCTAATAAAAGAGTAATATGCAAATTGACCCTCACTCTGTTACATCTAAATCACGCCCACCAGCCAAGCCACGTCCACCAGCCAATCAGAGCGGCTGTATGCAAATTAACCCAGCCAAGATGGCGGTCGACAGCCACAGAGCTAGAGCAAACAGGAGGCTTCCATTGCACCAGCGATGGAGGAAGCTGCCTGCCTAGGCCGGCTATGGCCTCTGCTCAAGGTAACAAAGTTTCAATTATAGAAGCAATGGAGCTGAAGCAAACAGGAGGCTTTGTTGCCTGCATAGGCCTCCACTCAAGGCAGCAAAGTTTCAATTATAGAAGCCATGGAGCTGAAGCAAACAGGCTTCATTGCCTGCCTAGGCCTCTGCTCAAGGCAACAAAGTTTCAATTATAGAAGACAAATTAACCCCAGAAACCTGATTCCAGCCAACCTCACTGGGATGTTGGGTCAATGGTAGCTGTGGGCGGCCTGAAAATGGCCCTCAACCCCTCACCCAGGCTGGTCAGGTACCCTAGTAGGAACCAGAACCCTGAAGGGACTGTGGGCAGCCTGAAAATGGCCCTCAGCCCCTCACCCAGGCTGGCCACACCCCCATGGGGTGAGGGTCCCCACTGGGGGGCTTGGCCAGCCTGCAAACAGCCATCAGCCCTTCACCCAGGCTGGCCAGGCATGCCAACAGGTAGACATCCCCCAAGGGGTCCCAAACTGCGAGAGAGCACGGGCCGAGCTGAGGGATCCCTCCGAGTGCACACATTTTTGTGCACCAGGCCCCTAATCTATCTATAATAATAAAAGTGTAATATGCTAATTAGACCAGACAGCCAAGTGACCTTCCGGACATCCTTCCAGAGGACCTTCCAGATAAAGCTGGGGCTACAAAGGCCGAGGCAAGCCACCGCTGCTGCGAGGGCTGAGCCTCTTGCACGAATATTGTGCACTGGGCCTCTAGTTTTAAATACTTGAGGAAAACATACTGAAGTTTTACTTTATTGAACCTAAAAATATGTCAACAAATTAAATAATATTACAACAAACTCCAGGAGACTGTCTTAATAATTCTATTTTATCAGAACTTTGTGTAACATATTAGGGTTGAATAAATAATCTGTTGCCTTAAATTTATAGTGTCTTTGTCAACAAAATTTACCTTGCATACAAAAGTACTGTAGACTATGAATAACTATTTTTTCTAGATTATTCTGTTGACAATTGTTAAATGTCCAAAGAAAAGAAAGTTGTAACACTGACTTAACTGTTGCCTAACTGCATACCAAGAAAAGAGTATAGACTTAGACTAGCACGTACCAGGATTGTGAATCCAATAACTTATAATTTTCTAAAATAGACAAACAAACAAAAAACAGAAAGAAGAAGAAGAAAAGAAAGCTGGGCACAGCACTGGGCTGCCAGCTTTATGTTTTTCCAAGGAAGCGGGTAATGATTGAAAGAGCATTCCCTTCGGAGCTGTTTGTTTGTTGTAACAAGCCACTCTGTCATGCTTGGCATTTGTCCGCAGGTTGTGTTGAGGTTTACTTTTCTACTTCTAAAAACATGTCCTTTATAACAAATACAGTTTATCTGAATATACTTATTTACTTCTTAAAGTAATCCTTATTTCTTTTTTAAAAATTCTTATTTATTTTTATTATTATTTATGGTAGTAAATGTTTACAATATTATCTTTATATTAACTACCTTAAATTAGAAGTACTAAGTGAATAAGGAATATGTGTCTTTAAAACACTCTTTTGTTTTGCATCTTAAACAACTGATAATCTAGTAATACTTTATAAGAAGAACTCTAGAATAGAAAATTTCAAGCTTGTGTTTCAGATTGACTATAAAGGTTATCTTTATAACCTACAATTCTCTAGCAACGTGAGACAGTTAATTCAGAGTAAATCATTTAACTAAAATCAAAACCATCTCCAATATGTAATTTCTTTGGCTTAAAAATCTGTTACATTTAAGACAAAATTACCATTGTTCATAGGTACCAACAAATATGTACATTAATTAGACATAAAGCTATGAAAATGAAATTAGTGAATGTAAAGGAGCTTAAAATATTTAAAAGAACCACATAGAATATTGTTATTTACAAAACATGTCTTTTGTATTATAGAAAAATAGTCTAACAAAAGTTCAAACTTGTTATTAACTATTTCAAACACAAAGGAACTCTGAGAGTTACTGAATTTGGGCCTTCAGTGCTACTATTTTGATTTTGCTCTGAGTGCAGTTGGAAGGTCCAGGATTTCTTGCTTTATATGTTACAGTAAATTGCTAAGGCCTGACAACAAGCAGCACTTTGCCAGGCTCAGACATCACGTTGATATGCTAATGATCCCTAATGAAGCCACCAGACATCAATTACATAAATGAGACTAGGAACAGGGCCAACACAGGTACACTCTGCTAATTTGTTCATCTCTGTTGGCCAAAAGCCAACAGCATGACAAGTGAATGCCCCGAAAACCATTGGGGCATGGCCCCTTGCCTTCAGGAAAGGCTTGGGCATTGCATACCCCTGTGATCTCTATCTGTCTAAGGACCCCTAATGAACCATACAAGTACACTTAATGAGAATACACCTGAAGGGTCAGTATAAGGTAATAAAGAAAAGTCAAAAGTAGAAAAACCATAGGAGACTGACAAAACTTAATCAAATATCTAAAGCACGAAGCAGCAACAACATAAAAGACAATTTTATTCTTTTCCAATATTTTGAAATTTGAACAAGTACAACTCAATATCGATAATAAAATTAGTGTAGTTGGATTTAATATAAGCATTAAACACTTTCTTTTTAATTCACAGCATGTATTTTTATTTCTAATAAACTAACACTCTCCAACCAAAATATTTTCCATTTGGACACATTTTGCATTTTTAATATAAGTGAGCAGGAAAATATGACTTATTGAATATGATTTTTGGACAAATGTAAAGACAATTAATGAATAGTATATACATATAGAATAGAAGCAATTACCAGTGTAATAAAATAAATATGTAATAAATACAATAAAATTTAATGCTTTGTACAATGCCTTGGAAATCAGTTGATGGGGGTTTAAATAAAAGGATGTAAAATTTCTATGTATTAGAATCATAAGGGTAAAAACCCTATTCTGATGAGTTTTGGATATAATAAGTTACTACTAAAATAATTTATTGGTAATTTTTGGCTATTACAGCAATCATTATGGATAGAGATACTATATGAAGCATCAGGCCATTTATTAATGACTCCATGTACTTTTTTTTAGCAGTGCCCAAACCAGCCCAGCTTACTCTGCGCAGGGACCGGGTGGGAGGTGGGGAGGGGGGCCAGCTAAGGGGTGATGGGGAAAGCAAGAAGGTGCTGGTAGAAACAGTTTCAACTTTCAGTGTTGCTGAAATATTCAGTCTATAGGCAAACTGAAGTACTGAGGGACCTAGCAGCAACAGATCCACAGACCAGATAGGCATCAGGTTAGCAGTCCTCGAGGGCGCAGGCTGCTTTACAGGAGTCAGGAATTTAGAAAGGAGAATAGTTGAAGTTTACAAGGTCAAGAGAACAGAAATCTTTGCATCAGTAATCATTCTTTAGTTTATTTTCCTTTTATTAAATTTTCTTTTATTAAATTGATTGGGGTGACATTGGTTAATAAGATCATGTAGGTTTCAAGTGTACATTCCTGTAATACTTGATCTGTATATTGCACTGTGTGCCCACCACCCAGAGTCAAATCACCTTCAGTCACCAAATATTTGCCCTCCTTTTCCCTTTACTAGTCTCCACCCTTTTCCCTCTAGTAACCACCAAACTGTTGTTGGTGTCTATCAGTGTCAGTTTTATATCCTGTATATGACTGAAAGCATATGGTTCCTAACTTTTTCTTACTTATTTCAAATAGCATAATGTTCTCAAGGCCCATCCAGTTTCACAAATGGCAGTATTTCATCTCTCCTTATGGCTGAGTAGTATCCCATTGTATATATTTCCACATCTTTTTTTACATTTCTCTGTCAAAGAACATGATTGTCTCCATATATTGGCGACTGTGAATAATGCTGCAATGGACATAGAGGTACATATATCTTTGCAAATAAATGTTTTGGACTTTTTCACGTAGATACCCAGAAGAAGGATTACTGGGTATCTACATTCTTAATTTTTTGAGGAACCACCATACTATTTTCCATGGGGGCTGTACTAGTGTACATTGCCATCAGCACGGAAAGAGGGACTTCACTAACTATTAGGGTAATGCAAATTAAAACTACAATGAGATACCACCTCACACCTGTTAGACTCACAGTGAGTGTTGGAAAGGTTGGGAAGTAGATGGTTTATTTTTATGTTTCCGTTTTCGGACCCGACTCGTGTTAATGCTCTTCTGACTTCAACCTTATCACTTCTCAGGGACTTGGCTGCTGACCAACATGAGCACCCCCACCCACTACTCTAACTCATCTTGCTTCCTGGGACACCTTTTGCAGGATTGGGTTTCTACGTGTTAGATGCACTCTCTCTCTCAACATAGGACTTCATGTTTGTGGCACTTCCAGGTCTCTAATGCTTTCACAAGGTGATTTAAAAGAAAAGGAAACGTAGTTGTGAGACTGCTGTATTCGATTAAGTCATTTCATAGGGGCCTTTCAGTGTAGCAGACTAAGTAGTACTTTGACTGCCTGCTTGTCAAAGGAGGAGTGACCTCATATGCGATTATGCTGTGTCGTGCTTGAGTATGAACTGCGGCATGAGACAGTCCGTATTTGAACCTCCGATCTGCCACCAACTAGCTATGAATCTTGTACGTGTAGATTAGCCTCTCTGTGCCTCAAACAATATTATCATCTCCCTAAAAGAACTGTTATAAGAATGCTATTTAAAAATGTTTATAAAGCATTTAGTATATTGCCTGGCCATAGTATATGCTACCTACATGTTAGAGATTGGTGGTAGATGTGATGTCATTTACATCAGGAAATCTGCTTCACGTGGAATGTGCAAGATTGTCGGCATATGAATAACCCCGCCACCTGGGCAAGGAGCACCAATGCCACAATTCCTCACACATCCACCCTTTGCTCTGGTAGGTTAAGGATGGCAACATTTTTGGCTACCCCGCCCTTTTGAGATAAAATCGCGCTCTTCTCCTCTTAAAAATAGATTGACCTTATTGACTTGTTAGCCAAATAGAATATGACAGAAGTAATGTTCTTGCGCTTCTGAGGCTAGATCATAGCTTTGTAGTTTCCACTTGTTGTCAAGCTGTGAGGAAGCCCAAGCAACCCACATTAAAAGGAACTAAAGCACTCAGTTGACAGCCCTGGCTGAATTCCAAGCCAGCAGCCAGAACCAACTTGCCAGCCTTGGAGTGAACTATCTATCTTAAGTGGCTTGATCCTACATGTTCAACCTAGCAGCCCCGACTAAAGCTACCCAGAATAGAGGCCAGGTTTCCAGATGAGCCCTGCCAGAACTGTAGTGTGTAAGCAAAAGAAATGATTGTTGTTATTTTAAGCTACTACTAAGTTCCTGGGTGGTTTGTTACACAGCAATAGATAACTGAGACATTTATTAGAGCACGCTAGGAAGCCACAGCACCAAAGTTCTATTTATTGGTACGTAATTTACTTTGGCACAATGCTACCCAGACAACTGTTGATGCGATGTGTGTTCCTGTCCACTAGCCACCAAGTTAGACCTGCTGACAAGTCTGCTCAGGACTCCTTACGAATAACCTTAGAGAATAAAGTTTTCTTAAAACAATAGAGGGAATTTTATACTCACTCTTCTGCCCTTCTTCAAGATAAGAGCCATAACTGAGGCTCTCACTATCATAAGAATGGACTTCAAAACTGGGCCTGCGGATTAGCTATGAAAATTTTGATGCTATTCTTCACAGAGATTATAAACTTTCTAAAATTATCTATATTCTCAAAATGGCACTCTCATTTAAATAATGGATTGTAAGTATGGAGAAATTTGTTAGTTTCAAAAATAAAGTCATATATACTATATGTTAAAATAGGGTCACCAGTTTGTGTTCTCCATGTTGTACCCAATTTTTTTTAATCAAAGTCTATATGCCATGAAGTACTATCTAACATATATAATTTAGTTCAATTAGAAATTTATACTGTGCTTTAAAAATATATCCACAAGGAGAGCAAAGATAGCAGTGAAGTAGATGAAAGCTACACTCACTTCCTACCAGGACCAAACAGGAATTATAGCTAAATTATAGAACAACATCACGGATAACCAAGTGAAGACTAGCTGAAGAGAAGTCTTATAAACAAGAACTTAAAGAAGAGGCCACTTAGAGACTGCTCCAAACAGGTTGCCAAGGGCCGGTCACAGGCAACGTCGTATGTTCAGAGTGACTCCCAGGAGTTCCAGAACCAACGCATCCAGTGGCCAGTGTCAGACAACATCAGAGCAGGATCCAATAAGCTTCACAACTGGCATCTTCAAGGGGAGATATTGGCAGATACCAAACCCCAGTGAGGCAAATTTTGCTTCATGTGGTCAGCACCTCCACACTCATGGTCAGGGTGGAGCCTCAGAATCAGCAGCCTCAGGGCAAGTCCCACAAACCAATGACCCAAAACTCACTTACAACAGAAGGGCCCACATAACCCACACATGGAACATTCTTGGAGCACACAGCTCAAGTGATCAAGGAAGCTGCCCCACTAGACCCCACAGCACCCCTACTACATAAGGCCACCCCACAAAGAATGGCAGTCATAGCAGATCTATGTCATACATAGAAACAAACACAAAGATGCATCCAAAATGAGGAGACAATTATTAAAAAAGGTCCCAAATGAAAGAACAGCAGACATCTCCAGGAAAAAAGCTAAATGAAATGGAGGCAAGTAATTTACCAGATACAGAATTTGAAGTAATGCATACAGCATGAAAAAGGAAACCCTATAAAGGATCAGTCAGAAATGAAGAATACAATATCTGAAATGAAGAAAACACTGGGAGGAATAAACAGTAGATTAGAGGAAGCAGAGGATCAAATCAGTGATTTGGAAGAAAAGGTAGAAAAAAAAATTCCCAATAGAGCAGAAAAAATAAAAAATAATTTAAAAATGAGGATAATTTAAGGGAACTTTGGGACAACATGAAGTGTAACAACATCTACATCTTAGGGGTACCAGAAGGAGAGGAGAGAGAGCAAGGAATTAAGAACCTACTTGAAGACTTAATAACCAAAAAAATTCACTAGCCTGGTAAAGGAAAAAGACACACATTGCTAGGACGAACAGAGGGTCTCAATCAAGATGGACTCAAAGAGGCCCACACCAAATCACATTATAATTAGCATGGGAAAGTTCAAAGACAAAGAGAGAATCTTAAAAGCTGCAAGAGAATAGTAGTTAGTTTCCTATAGGGGAGCTCCCAAAAAAATTATCAACAGAAATAGTTCAGGTCAGAAGGGATTGTTCACACAGCCCAAGTGCCCATCAGAAGATGAGTGGATAAAAAACAACAACACAAAAACTGTGGTACGTTTACACAATGGAATACTTGCAGCTGTAAAAAAAGGAGAAGGTTCATTTACCATTTGAGACAGCACAGAGGGACCTGGGGGTATCATGCTCAGTGAAATGAGTAAGTTAGAGAAGGACAAGTATCACATGGTCTCACTTATATGTGGAATCTAATGAACAAAATAAATGGACAAAATAAATGCAGAGACATGGAGGCATCCTTAGTGGAAAGCGTGAGGGGAGGGAAGAGATCAACCAAATAACTTACATGCCTATATTCATAACCCATGGATACAAATAATAGTGGGTTGAAGGCCTGGGGAGAGGATGGAAAAGGGAAGGAAGAGGCCAGTGGGGAAAAGAAGGGGGCATCTATAATACTTTCAACAATAAGAGAAATTAAAAAAATAAAAATTAAAAAAAGAATCTCCTCTGACCATAATGGTATAAAACTAGAAATCAATTATAGAAGGAACATTGAAAACTACACAAAGCCATGGAGGCTGAATAACATGTTACTAAACAATGATTGGGTTACTGATGACATCAGAGCAGAATAAAAACATACCTTGAAACACATGAAAATGAAAGCACAACAACCCAAAACCTATGGGACATGGTGAAAGCAAACCTTCATAGCATTAAAGAGGTAAATTCATAGCATGATAGGACTATCTGAGAAAAAAAACACAACACAGAAAAATCTCGGTAAAAAAATCTAACTTTACACTTAAAGGAACTTCAAAAATAAAATAAAGAAGGCCTGAAGTGGGTAGAAGAAACATAATAATTAAGATAGAGCAGAAATAAACAAAATAAAGTCTACAAAAACCAATGCAAAGATCAATGAAATGAATAGCTGCTTTTTAAAAAAGATAAACAAAATTTAAAATCTTTAACCAGATTTATCAAGGGAAAAAGAGAGAGGACCCAAATCAATAAAATCAGAAATGAAAAAGGAGAAATAAAACTGACATGAAAGAAACACAAAGGATTGTAAGAATATATTATGAACAACTATTTGCCAACAATTTGGACAATCTGGAAAAAAATGGATAAATTCCCAGAAACATAAATCTTCCAATAAATCTTTCTGAATCAGAAAGAATCAGATCATCTGAATAGACAGATTGCAGCTAGTAAAATTGAAGCAGTAATCAAAACCTCTCAGCAAACTGAAGTGCTGGACTGGATGGATTCACAGGTGAATTTTACCATACATTCAAAGGAGAAATAGAACCTATCTGTAAACTATAGCTAAAAAATTCAAGAGAAGGGAATACTTCCAAACTCAAGTTACTGGGGCAGCATTATTCTAATTCTCAAACCAGATAAAAACACTACAAAGAAACTAAATTATAGGCCAATATCCTTGATGATCATAGATGTATTAAAAGATCATACACCATGATCAAGTGGGATTTATTCTGGGGATACAAGGTTGAAACAATATCCACAAATCAATAGATATGATACATCATATAAACAAAATGACAAATAAAAACCATATGCTCATATCAATAAGTGCAAAAAGGGTATTTGATAAAACCCAGCACCCATTTATGGTAAGGATCTCTCAGTAAAGTGGGAATAAAGGGAGCTTATCTCAATGTAATGAAAGCCATATATTACAAACCCACAGCCAACATCATACTCAATGGGCAAAAACTAAAATCAGTTCCCTTAAGACCAAGAACAAGACAGGGATGTCCACTTTCACTGTCTTATTCAACATAGGATTGGAAGTCCTAGCCACAGCAATCAGACAAGAAGAAATAAAAGGCATCCAGATTGGAAAGGAGGAAGTAAAACTGTCATTATTCGCAGACGATCCCAGAGTTTCCACCTGCTCCCTCCAACTCCACTTCCTTAGCCCTCCCTGTGGGGCTTGGTCCTGCCTCTGACGCAATGCCTGTCCGGGACAGTGGGAACAAGTGTGAGGCCTGGGGAGGACTCTGTCTGATGTGGAAGAGGTGAAGTGTGATGGGAGAAGCTTTCCCCACTGCTGCTTTCTGTGCTTGGTTTGCCGAAAAAAAAAAATTAGCACAACAGTGGCATGATGAAGAGTTCATATCCCACTATGGGAAGAAGTATGGGCCAAAAGGCTATGGTTACAGCCAGGGTGCTGGCATGCACCACATGGACCAGGGCCAGAGGCTGGGCATCAAGCCAGAGAGTGTTTAAACTCCCAGGCCTACAACAAATCCAAACACATCTGAATTGACTCAAAAATACAGAGGTGCTGAGAAGCGTTCCAGATGTGGGATTCCATGCAAGCTGCTAAGAACATAATTGGGGCAGGAAATCCCTGGCACAAAGAGTGTTTCCAGTGTGCCAAGTGTGGAAAGAATCTTGAATCAATAGCTCTGACTGAGAAAAAAGGTGAAATATAGTATTGTAAAGGATCCTGTGCAAAGAACTGTGGGCCCCAGGGATTTGGCTATGGCTCAGTAAAGGTGTAAACCTAGAACTGAGATCTCGCCCTGAGAATCTATATGATGATGGAACAAGTAGAACAACTGGTTGCTATGGCACACACTGACCACCAGGGGGCAGATGCTCAATGCAGGAGCTGCCCCCAGCCCACAATCCCCAATCACCGATAGGGCCTGCCAGTCAACCTCCTGGTCCCTTCCCTCAGCTGGCAGGTCCCGATCACCAGATTGGAGCCAGGCCTTGGGCTGGGATGGGGAACTGGGGGTGGGGGGCAGTGTGTGGTAGGTGAGAAAAGGATGAGGAAGGGGAGATGGGAAGGCAGGGAACTTGATCAGCCCTGTTTCCTGGCCAGGCTTAGGGATCCCATCCATTATGAATTTCCTGCACTGAGCCTCAAGTCTCTACATAATCTAGGCACAAATAATTTAGCACTAAACTACAGTGACATTCTACCAGCAGTGTGTACTGTAGATTGTCCTGTACTTGGGTAGGCTGGCTGACTAGTAGGAAGAGGGCACTGTATTCTTTTGCTTTATTCATCAGCATATTCAAAAACCATTTCTTTTACATTTTAAATAGAACTTCAGTTTGAAAAATAAAATAAAAAACCCTAAAGACTCCACCAGAAAACTACTAGATCTAATAAATAAATTCAGCAAAATATCTAGATACAAAATTGTTATTCAGAAATTGGTGACATTTTTACAACAACTAGTGACTGGGTGCACAGATTCAGCACATTGAAAGGAAATTAGTTAGAAGGTGGCCAGCAGGGAGGGACTAGGCAAGACATGCCAGACACGCCCTGGAGCCAACCTCCCACACTCCCTCCCTGGCCAGCAGTATCTTGAGTGGCGCCATGGCTTGAAGGAATCTGCGGAGTGAGTGGGGTCCCTCCGGCAGGTGAGGTCCCTTGGCCTGGCCTGCAGGGATCCGGCTGAAACTGGCTCTTCAATATTCCCCGAGGGGTCCTGGAGTGCGGCGAGAAGGCACTGCAAAGTTGCCGTTGTATAGGGTATGAAACGCAAATGCAAGTGTGCAATAAACTAGATTCAGGGCTGAGAGTGCCCCAGCAACAACATAACTCATGGCTGAAGGTGGAATCACGTGACCCTGTGAGGAATCAGGCTCCCTCCTCTCTGGTTTTGGGGTGCATCACCCAAGAACCACCACTGCCAAGTCACTGCAGCTTGGCAGCTTTTGCATTGAGCATCTGCCCCCTGGTGGTCAGTGCACATCATAGTTACCGGTCAGACAGTCGGACACTTAGCATATTAGCCTTATATATATGCAGACTACAGGCCCAATGCATAAAGATTTACTCAAGAATAGGTCTTTCTTCTCTGGTTGCCATAGCCACCTTTCCACCTTCTCTCCGGCCCAGAGCCACCTTTCCGCCTTTGCCTGCTCCCAGAGGCCTGGAGTGGCTGGGGTGGGGTGGAACACCTGTGTCATCGCCAGGGTAATGATGCAAGCATCCCATCCCCATCGCCACCCTCTTTGTGGCATCAATTTGCATATTCCCTCCTTATTGACTGTGGGCACCCCCATCTTTGTCGCAAAGTGATGGTCAATTTACATATTCTCTTTATTAGATAGGGTAATGAGTTATCAGAGAGGAAAACTAAGAAAACAATCCCATTCATAGTTGCTTCAAACAAATAAAATACCTAAGAACAAATTTAACTAAAAATGTAAATGAGCTATATTCAAAAAATTATGAGATATTGAAAAAGATACAAATAAGTGGAAGCATATACTGTGTTCATGGATAATAATTAGCATCATTAAAATGTCCATTCTACCCAAAGTAATCTATAGATTCAATGCAATTCCTATCCAGAAATTGATGTGGTGCTCCACATACTTAGCACAAAATATTCCAAAAAAATTTTTAATATAATTTTATTTATTTCAGAGAGTAAGGGAGGGGGTTAGAGAGATAAAAACACCAATGATGACAGAGAATCATTGATTGGCTGCTTCCTGCACACCCCGTACTGGGTATCCAGTCCACAACCTGGGCATGCGCCCTGACCTAGAAACAAACTATGAATTCCTGGTTCACAGGTGGATGCTCAACCACTGAGCCACAGGGGCTGGGCAATATTCCAAAGTTTTATGTGGAACCAAAAACGACCTCCAATAGCAACATCAATCTTCAGAAAGAAACACAAAGTTGGAGAAATCAGGCTACCTTATATTAAATTATACTACACGGCCATTGTATTCAAAACAACATGGTAGTGGCATAAAAACAGACATGTAGATAAATGGAACAGAATAGAGAGCCCAGAAATAAACCCATGCCTTTATAATAAATTAATATTTGACAAAGGAGGCAAAACATATAATGGGTAAAGATAGTCTCTTCAATAAGTGGACACATACGTGCAAAAAAATGAAACTAGACCACCTTCGTACACCATACACAAGAATAAATTGAAAATGGATTAAAGATTTAAATGTTAAGCTTGAAACCATATAAATCCTAGGAGAAAACACAGGCAGTAAAATCTCAGACATTTCTCATGGCTATTTTTTTTCTGATCTATCACCTCAGGCAAGGGAATGAAAAGAAGAAAAAAAAGACTACAGCAAGCTAAACTGTATTTGCACAGCAAAGGAAACCATAGGCACAATGAAAAGAAAACACACTGGGTGGGATAATATATTCACCGGTACATCTGAGAAAGGGTTAATATCCAAAATTTATAAAGAACTTATACAATTTAACGCCAAAAATCAAACAATTCAATTAAAAAATGACCAAAGGACCTGAATAGACACTTTTCCAAATGGTACATCCAGATTACCAAGAGACATGAAAAGATGCTCAATGCCAATAATCACCGGAGAAACACAAATTAAAACCACCCTGAGATATCACCTCCTCCCTGCCAGAATGGGTACGATCGATAAATCAACAAACAGCAAAAGTGGGCAAGGATGTGGAGAAAAGGGAACCCTCATGCACTGCTGGTGGGAACGCAGACTGGTGTAGCCACTATGGAAAACAGTATGGATTTTCCTCAAAAATTTAAAAATGGAACTGCCTTATGACTCAGGGATCCCATTTCTGAGAATTTATCTTAAGATCCTGAAACAGTGATTCAAAAGAATAATGCACCCCTATGTTCACTGCAGCATTATTACAATAGGCAAAATTGGGAAGTAGCCCAAGTGTTCATCAATAGCTGAGTGTATAAAATCTGTGTACACAATGGAATACTATTCAGCTGTAAAAAGGAAGGAAATCTTAACCTTTCGATAGCACAGAAGGATCTGGAAAGTATGCTAAGTAAAATAAGCCAGTCAGAGAAAGACAAATACCATAGGATTTCATTCATATGTGAAATCTAATGAACAGAATGAACTAACAAACAAAATACAGACATAGAGAACAGGCTGATAGCTGTCAGAGCTGCGGGGTTTGGGGACTGGGTTGGGGAAGGTAGAGAGATGGAGCAAAAGAGAAAAAAAGAGAAATTTATACTTCAAATAAATTAGGTTTCATAAGTCACTTCTGACTAGTGACTCTATCATTGCAATTAAAAATTAAAGAAAATAATTAGCATGCCTCTTAAATTTCAAAATCGGACAGCTGTTTTATTAACAGTTATAAAAACTGGAATAGTATTTGCCCTTAGGCCCAAACAGTATGTCTATTGCACTAATTTCAGTGTGATGCTTAATTAAAAAAAAAACAAAAAACAAAAAACAGATATTTTGCAGTGTACACCGCCACACCGCAGAAATTTAATTTTCACTAGATCTATATAAAATTTTACATACATAATGTGTGTGTTTATATAAAGGACAGTTGTATTATAGTGTGTGTTTAGTCATCCTTCTTAGAGAGATACTTGTTTTCAGGTGTCCAGCAATTTTTGAAGGGAAATGCTGGATGTAGAGTTATGGAATTGCCAAGTATTGTTGGTGCATCAGTGAAGATCAGAGACTAGTTGACAGGCAGATTTCAACAATGTCAAGACCTATGGTGGTGCGGAGATGTAGCTGTGTGTCTTCTCAAGCACTAATTTTAAGAGTCTATGTTTTCCAGTTAACAGCCTGCCCGTAAGCTTGGACTAGTCAGTAACCTGCTCATACTTCTACTGATCCACGCCGACATGTTCCAGGAGGCAAAGGCATCAGACTGGAGGGCTCACCACAGAGAATCTCTGTCTGCGTATATTATGTGTTTATTAATTAAATAAATTTGTTTATAATTTTATAAATCTTTATGGTTGAAAGTATTACATAGGTCCCCTTTTTAAAACTAGGATTTTTAGAAGTCTCACACAGGAGTGCTGAAGAGCAAATTGAGTCCTCTGAATGGTTTGCCTTGGTAATGACAACACATAGGATATTTAAAAACAAAGTTCAATGCCTTTTAGAATGGGCCTGTAATCTGCCTGCTTTCATCGCTTCCTAATTAGTTGGCAATAGCATATTTTATTCATTTCTGTAATCTGCTTGGCTTTCAAAAGCATATGAGTTTAAAACTTCTGAATTACACTTGTTATCCTATCACCTGAAACTGTTTGTTTAGATATGATATGGAAGACACATACACAAGCATGCGCATATATTGTAATTTAGTCTGTGCACAGAGTGCATCCTGTACATATTGAAAGAGAGAAAAATCAAAATAGTCAAGTGGAATTTGTTGCCCTATTTTAATAACAGACTTGGTCATTTGAATTCCTTAATAACCAATCTTAACAAAATGCTAATAATGCTTTAAAGGCAGTAGTATAATTCCCCAGAATCAACTAAAATCTAATTTTACTAAAAATAATCTAATAAGAATGAGAGGTAATAATATGTATAACATATCTTATAAATGGCATCTAAGACAAAACAAAATTACCATTATCTTCATTTAATGATGAAATAATTGTTGCCAGGAAAAGAAAGTAAGTGTGTGACAGCTTAAAACTCTGTCAGCTGAAAGGTGTAACTGTTGATGCTGAGGAATTTTATCTTACACATTCCACTCACCTTCCCAAATAACAGGCTGATTCGATGTGTTGCAGGATTATTAGGGAATTATTCTCTTCGTTTTGATTTGATTAAACCGGTGGAATTCATCTTCTCTTTAAATCTAACTGTATCTGTATCTATATCTATATCTATTTATTTATATGCATGCTTTTTAGTTAAAAGAAAATTAAAACAACAAACAAACAGAAAAATAAAAAGAAATTCATATTTTCAGGTCTAGGTGAACTAACAATGCATTGTAAAATAAAAACAATGAAAAAAAGTGCCTTTTTAGTACATGCATGATTAGCTTCATTTACTCTATTTATAGCACACAACTGAGAAATAACATATTTGTATCCATAGGTATTCTAGTGAGATTAGATAAAAACCTTTTGAAATAAACCTCAAACAGCTATTACCAACCTTAATGTTGCTTAGTCTCCCCTATCACAGACACACAGTCACAGATCTGTGGCTGTAGACCACATCCATACAGATTCTGAAGGGCATAAACACCTCAAGGGATGAAAACAGATGCATGGAAAGTCTTCCTTGAACAGGAGTTCAGCTACTTCTATGGCAGCTCGCACACGTTTTCCAGCACGGGTTTCCCTTATTTAAACAGGTGAAAGTAATCAGATTCTTAAAATATTGTATTGTCCATGTGTCTGCACTCTGACAAAATTCATATTGATGACTGGGAAATCCCTAAAACTAATAAAAATAGGAATTGTGGGAAACATTCCTCATTTTCCACATCACCACCACCAGGAACAACAAAACAATCCTGAAGAATTAAATCTCTCTCTCTGTCTCTCTCTGTCTCTCTCTGTCTCTCTCTCTCTCTCTCTCTCTCTCTCTCTCTCTCTCTCACCTCCTCCTCTCTCTCTCTCTCCCTCATATGGCACATCAAATAACCACAGAATGTAAATGTAGAATTTGTGGTACTTTTTTTAAAATCAGGTATGGAAAGTACTAAGTACTTTCTAGAGGAAACTTTGAAAGTACATTAAAAAATAAATCTACATGATGGTTGCTATCAATCGTACTATAGCTATAGCTTATTGTAAAAATTAGATTGAAAAAACAAAATCTCTATAAAGGGCTATTGTCAGACCCTAGTTGTATGAAAATGGCCTTTTAGAGATCTAAAAAGATTAATCTTCTTTAAACAATGAAGTCATTTCAATGTAAAAACTTATACAATGAAAATCGCAGAGCTTTACTTTCTGCAAAGCCAGATAATTATATATGCCACGGCTCTCCAGCTTCCTGGTTATCAGTAGCGGTACTCAGTTTTAACATTTATATTTTACACTTTGTATTAGAACGAGAACTCTGAATAGGTTTAAAAGAGCCATTTTGAGTCTAACAGGAATTTACAGTGTACATTCCATAATCTACTGGTTATAATACTAAGGTTTTGATATATGCAGATTAATTAAGCTAAAATAATACATTTTTGCTCTATAAAAATAACTCTACTCTTTAAAAAATGGAATTCACACAATTATGCTAAGGTTGTCTCTTATGAAATGTCTAAGGTGACCAACTACAATTTATGGCGCTTTTAAAAGTTAGATTAGGTTTTTTTAAGTTGCAATTTAACTATACATAATTCTGTTTTGTATAAGAGCCTGCAGATAAAAGATAAAATAAAATAAAGGTGAATCCTAGCTATGTTCTTATTAATTACATGATACAGCATGATTAGTTGGGAGTAATTAGCATATGTTAAGTATATGCAAAATAAACTAAGTTTGAAAACTTACTCAACATTAAGTGTTCTTTTTGAAAGTAGGGAGTGGCTTAATTTAATCTGTGCTGGTGAGGGCACACAGACTTCCAAATAACAAGACAATACTAAATTTACTATTTTACCCAAATCATACTAATAAATGCAGAGGAAGGATGTCTGAATGGCACTAGCCAAAGATTATGTGCTTCATTTAATGTTTTCCACAGACTGATTTATTTTCATCCAAATAATCAGTGCTCATGCAATTTTTGTCCATAGCCTTAAAAACGAAATAAAACTGTTGCAAATCCAAAATGTCCTAAGAAGCAATGAAATTATACTTGTAAGGGAATTAGATTATATGAAAAAAAGTAAAATATTTGTAAAATATGGTTACAAAATTTTAATCCAATAAATTCTAAAGCAGGAAAGTATTTATAGAAAAGTGAGATTTTCTGTAAATAAGAGTAATGACAAGCTATATAGCTACAATTCGATCGAATATAAACAGCCATGTGTTGTACATTAGAGAGGCAATTGCTTGGGGTTATTTTCCTAGCTATGGTGATGACTTTGCACCAATCCATCCACACAGTCTCACCAAGTTCTCCTTGTCACCAGCTGTGCACATTTGCCGTCCAGCTGGCTAAGGTGAAAGGTTTGCCACATAACAAAGAAATACTTGCTGCCCTGCACTAGGAAGAAACCCATTATCTCTACTTCATCAACAACATGGGTTTCCAGGTGCAGTAACTGGTCAATGATTATAATCAAGGTATACCTTGCCAGGATAGAAACATTAACTAAAATTGTCAATATGTCCATAGGAGAAATGTAATTTTTGTTTTCTCAAATAAAATTTTCTCAAATTTGACATAAGAAACAAATTTCATGAAATTCAACACAGACTTCTTTACAATGAAACTACTCTGAAATTGAAGGGAGAAACAAGCTTCAAAAATACATGAAGTACTGTGGCTAAAGCAACTGTGCATAATCCTGTTGGTTAAAAGTTATCTTTAAATAAAAATTCCTCTCAAATGAAAAGACTTGAGTTAAAAACTTCTAACAAAATACTTTAAGTGTAAATGAATGATGACATATAAGCAAGTATCCCTTATAGAATGAAATAATGAATCTAATACTTAGCAATCAAAAGTTGATTCATTTATCTTACTGCTGGTGTAAATTTTACTTTTGAAACATACACATAGAAAGTACACATATATCAGGATTAAGAAAGAGATATGAAAGAAGGCAACTTCTAGAGAATGTCTTATGATATTATTATAACTTTTCTAATGTATCATAACAGTTTTAAATATATCAAGTAAGAATTACAAACAAATATATGAAGACAAATTGGACAATCTGGAAAACATGGATACATTCTTAGAAATATACAATCTCCCAAAACTGAATCAGGAAGACTCAGAGAATCTGAAATGACAGATTACTACAAATGAAATTGAAGCAGCAATAAAACACCTCCCAAAGAATAAAAGTCCTGGACTAGATGGCTTCACAGGTGAATTTTACCAAACATTCAAAAAGGAAGTAGCACAGACCCTCTGAAACGATTTCAAAAAATGTAAAAGGAGGGGAAACTCCCAAGCTCTTTTTACCAGGCCAGTATTAGCTTGATTCCAAAACCAGATAAAGACATCACAAAGAAAGAAAATTATAGGCCAATATCCTGAACGAATATAGATGCCAAAATCCTTAACAAAATGTTAGCAAACCAGATCCAGCAATATGTCCATGAACAAGTGGGATTTATTCTGGAGATGCAAGGTTGGTATAATATCTTTAAATCAATAAATATGATGCACCACATAACAAAATGAAGGATAAAAGCCACACGATTGTACAAATAGCTGCAGAAAAAGCAATCAATAAAATCCAGCACATGATTCTCAAAGACAGAGGGGACATATTTCAATGTACTGAATGAAGGCCATATATGACAAACCTACAGTAAACGTCATACTCAATGGGCAAAACTAATAATTCCCTTAAGATCAGATACAAGACAGGAATTCTGCTTTCATCATTCTTAATCAGTATAGTCCTAGAAGTTCTAGCCACAGTAATCAGAAAAGAAAAATAAATAAAAGGCATCCAAATTGCAAAGGAGGAAGTAAAACTGTCATTATTCAAAGATGACCTAATATTGTACATAGAAAACTCTAAAGACTCCACCAAAAAATTACTAGATCTAATAAATGAATTTGACAAAGTTGGAGGATACAAAATTAGTGTTCAGAAATTAGTGTCATTTTTATATCCCAATAATGATCTTTCAGAAGGAGAAACTGAGAAAACAATCCCATTTACTATTGCAACAAACAAAAAAAAATAAGATATTTAGGAATAAATTTAACCAAGAAGGTAACAGACCTATACTTGGAAAACTATAGGATATTGAATCCAGAAACTGAGAAAGATATAAATAGCTGGAAGCATATACTGTGTTCATGGACAGGAAGAATTAACATCATTAAAATCCATACTACCCAAAACAATATCTAGATTCAACACAATTCCTATTAAAATACTAATACTATATTTCACAGATCTAGAACAAATATTTAAAAAATCTGTATGGAACTAGCAATCCCCTGAATATCCTCAGAAATCTTGAGAAAGAAGAACAAAGTGGAAAGTATCACAAAACCTTATATTAAATTATACTACAAAGCCACTGTAATTAAAACCGCCTGCTACTGGCATAAGAACAAAACATATAGATCAATGGAACAAAACAGAGAGCCCAGAAATCAACCCATGCCTATATGATCAATTGATATTTAACAAAGGAGTCAAGAGCATACAATGGAGTTGAGGCAGTCTTTTCAATAAATGGTGTTGGGAAAATTTCACAGGTATATGCCAAATAAATGAAACTAGACCATCAACTTAGATCATACACAAGAATAAATTAAAATTAAAAAGACTTAACTGTAAGTTGCAAAATCTTAAAAATCCTAGAAGAAAACACAGGTAGTAAAATTTCACACATCTCTCATGGCAGTATTTTTGCCAATATATCTCCTAGAGCAAGAGGGACAAAAGATAAAATAAATAAATGTAACAACATCAAATTAAAAAGCTTTTGCACAACAAAGGAAACCATCAAAAAAGTAAAAAGGGATTCAGTGCATGGGAGGACACATTTGCCAATAATACATCTGATAAGGGTTTAATTTCTAAAATATATAAAGAATTTATACAAGTCAACACCAGGAAGAAAACAAACCAATAAAACAAAAACAAAAAAACAAAACAAAAACAAAAACAAAAAAACGAGCAAAGGTCCTGAACAGACAATTCCAAAAAAGATATACAGATGGCCAGTAGACATATAAAAAGAAAATGCTAACTAGCCATCATAGGGATGGCAAATTAAAACCACAATGAGATATCACTTCACACCTGTCAAAATGCCTACCATTAATAAATCAACAAACAACAAGTGTTGGCTAGGATGTAGAGAAAAGGGAATCTTAGTGCACCATTGGTGGGAATGCAGAATGGTGAGGCCACTATGGAAAACAATATGGATTTTTCTCAAAAAAAAATCAAATTTTGCCCCCGTGATCTCAATTTTGGAAATATATCCTAAGAATCCTGAAGCACTAGTTCAGAAGTATATATGCACCCCTATGTTCATAGCAGTATTATTTACAACAGCCAAAATCTGGAATCAGCCCAAGTTCCCATCAGCAGATGGATAAAAAGCTGTGGTATGTTTATGTAATGGAATATTACAGAGCTGTAAAAATGAAGGAAATTTTACCTTTTGCAATAGCATAGATGGGTCTGGAGATTATGCTAAGTGAAATAAGCCAGTCTGAGAAAGATAAATAGTATGTGATCTCACTTATATGTAGAATCTAATAAACAAAATAAATTGATCAACAAAATAGAAACAGAGGCATGGATACTTGGAACATACTGACAGCTATCAGAGGGGAGGCGGTAAGGGGGACTGGTGGAAAGAATGTGAAGGAATTAGGCACAGAACACATATGCATAACCCATAGACACACACAACAGTATAACGGTAGCCAGAGGAAAGTATGTACAGGGGCTGTGTGTGTGAGGGCAAAAGTGGGGAACGGGGGCATCCATAATAGTGTCAACAATAAACACCAAGTTAACAAATATCAAGTAAGACTAAAACTTTAAAAACAATTTATGGGGAAAATTGCATAGCCATGATTTACTCAGTTGTGGTGCTTTATCCTTATTAATACGGAAAGGAATTAACTTGCTGGATCTACATCTTCTTTTTGTCTTCTTTCATTTCTAATCACATCCTTCTGAAAGGTGAGCTCGGAACCAGAAACAGCGATGCATATTTAATTTGTTTATACATCATAATATTAATGCATTTGTATTTTAAGGCACTCACAATATGCCACTCACACGTTTTCCTCCTAATAATGTAAACTTAGCATGTTTGTTATTTTGTAAATCATCCAAAAACCTATACCTAATAGTTCCCACTCAGTGCATTATTTATTCACAACTCTTAACTTCCACAACCACTTGTACATGTTTATAGCATAGCAGGGCTTATATTTAATTGCAATTATTTGTTAAAATGTCTTTTCTTCTGCACTTCTGAAACAGAGACATGATTTACTCATCTTTTCTTCTTTAACAACAAGCCAGGTGCTCTACATATAAAAGGTGCTTCATAAGTGAACATCTAAATACCTTATAGAAGAAAGAATGGGTGAATCCCTATTAAATGTCACTTTGTTTTGGTCTATTATTTCATTGAGATCTATTTGAATAAGGGTTATATTAACCATACCTCCTACTTTTCTATGGTCTTCAAATTTGATAAACAAGTCTCCTATATTTTTCTCATCCAAAGACATTAATCTTAGCCAGAACCATTGGGGAAGAAAAATAAATGGGAGACATCCAAATTGAAAAGGAAGAAGTAAAACTGTCACTATTTGCAGATGACTTGAAGTGATATATACTTCATCCAATACCATTAGAACTAATAAAAAGATTAAGTAAAGTTTCAGAATACAAAGTCAATACTCCATTGCATTTCTTTACATTAATAATGAACTATAAGAGACACAAGTTTTAAAACAATCCCATTTATAATTGCATCAAAAATAAAATAAAATACCTAGTAATAAATTTAACCAAGGAGGTAAAAGACCTGTATATTAAAAACTACATACATCAATGAAAGAAATGAAGGTGACACAAATAAATGAAAATATATTTTATACTCATGGATTGGAAAAAACTAATATTGTTAAAATGTTCATACTACCCAAAGCAATATACTGCTTCAGTGCAATCCCTAACAAAATTATAATGGTATTTTTCACAGAAATCAAATGAGCAATCCTAAATTTGTGTGGAACCAAAAAAAGACCCTGAATAACAAAGCAATCTTAAGAATGAAGAACAAAGCTAGAAGCATTGTGCTCTATAATTTCAAACTAAATTGCAAAGTTACAGTAATCTAAAGAATACGGCACTGGCATAGAAACAGTCACACACATAGTTCACTCCAAAACAATCTCATCTGAGACATAAAAAAGGAACAAATAGAGAGCCCAGAAATAAACCCACCATGTGTGGTCAATTACTTTATGACAATGATGCCAAGGATACATAGTGGAAAAGAATAGTCTCTTCAATAATGTTGGGAAAACTGAATTTCTATGTGCAGAAGACTGAAATTGGACTGCTATATTACCGTATTTCCTGGCGTATAAGATGACTGGGCGTATAAGACGACCCCCAACTTTTGAGAAGATTTTCCTGAGTTAAAAAGTCCAGACAGAGACCGTATGCAGCGCAAAAGGGAGCCAACCGGAGACACTTGCGGTCTCCGTCCGGCTCCATTGAAATGAATGGAGTGCAGCCGTTTTTGAGCTCCCCCCACCGTATGCGGAGACCACAGATTTTCAGTCCGGCTGGGAAGTTTCAGCACCTGCCCTATAAGACGACACCTGACTTTTGAGAATATTTTTCCTGGGTTAAAAATTCATCTTATACGCAGCAAAATACGGTACACCACACTCACAAATTAATTCAAACCAGTTTAAAGATTTGAATATAATACCTGAGAGCATAAAACTTATAGGGAAAAAAAACCGTCATAGAGGGCAGTCTTCCTAACACAGGTCTGGGTGATGGTTATTTTAATCTGACACCAAAAGCAAAAGACAGAAAAACAAAAATCAATAATTGGGTGCTACATCAAACTAAAAAGATTTCTGCATAGCATAGGAAACCATCAACAGAATGAAAAGGCAACATACTTAGTGAAAGAAAATATTAGAAATCATATACTGATAAGGAGTTAATATCCAAATTTACTCTACAAAAAATTCATGCATTTCAACAACAAACAAAACAGAACTCAAAAAATTCAATTAAAAAAAATGAGCCTAAGTCCTGACTGGTGTGGCACAGTGGATAGAGCATTGGCCTGCGGACTGAAGGGTCCCAGGTTCAGTTCCGGTCAAGGGCATGTACCTTGGTTGTGGGCACATCCCCAGTAGGAGGTGTGCAGGAGGCAGTTCATCGATGTTTCTCTCTCATTGATGTTTCTAACTCTCTATCCCTCTCCCTTCCTCTCTGTAAAAAACCCAATAATATATATATATATATATATATATATATATATATATATATATATATATATATTTTAAAAATGAGCCTAAGAGCTAAGTAGACATTTTTCCAAAGAAGATATACAGATTTATAACTGTCAGAGGGGAGGGAGAGAGGGAGGACTGGATTAAAGAAGGCTAAAGAGATTAGCTAAAGAACATATATGCAAAACAGTGTGGTGGTGATGGTCAGAGGGAAGAGGGGGTGGGGGCTAGGTGAAAGGGGGCAAAACAGAGGGTGGGAAATGAGGACATCTAATCTAATAAAAGAGTAATATGCAAATGGACCCTCACTCTGTTACACCTAAGCCACGCCCACCAGCCAAGCCACGCCCACCAGCCAAGCCATGCCTGCCAGCCGATGAGAGTGACCGTATGCAAATTAACCCAATCAAGATGGCGGTCAGCAGCCATGGAGCTGGAACAAGAAGGAGGCTTGCCTGGGCAATGCAGGAAGTTAAGGTTTCTGTCTGCCTAGGCCGGCTATGGCCTCCGCTCAAGGCAACAAAGTTTTAATTATAGAAGATAAATAAACCCCAGAGACCTGCTTCCAGCCTTGGTCTCAAGGAAGCACTGGGAGCCTGGGTTGTCAGGGGCAACCTGACCTGGGCTCCAGTCAAAGCAACAAAGTTTCAACTTTAGAAGTTAAATAAATTACAGCCAGCCTTGCTGCAAACAGCCATCAGCCACTCACTGAGGCTGGCCAGGTACTCCAGCAGGGATCCCCTCCCTGATGGGGCTGTGACCAGCCTGCAAAGAGGAGCCATCAGCCCCTCACCCAGGCTGGCCAGGTACTCCAGCAGGGATCTCCTCCCTGAAGTGGATGTGACCAGCTGGAAAACTGTCCTCAGCCCCTCCCTCATCCAGGCTGGCCAGGCACCCAAGGCGGGGACACCCACCTTGAAGGGATTGTGGCCAGCCTGCAAAAAGCCATCTGCCATTCACCCAAGATGGCCAGACACACCAGCAGGACCCCCACCCTGATCTCGGACACCCTTCAGAACAAACCAGCAAACCCCAACCAATGCACCAGGCCTCTATCCTATATAATGAAAGGGTAATATGCAAATTGACCCTAACAGCAGAATCACTGGCAATGACTGGTCACTATGACACACACTGACCACCAGGGGGCAGATTCTCAATGCAGGAGCTGCCCCCTGGTGGTCAGTGTGCTCCCACAGGGGTTGCTCTGCTCAAGCCAGGCTGCCAGCTGCCAGCACAGCAGTGGTGGAGGAAGCCTCTCCCACCTCCTCAGCAGAGCTAAGGATGTCCAACTGTAGCTTAGCTTCCTGCTAGCAAGTGGACATCCCCCAAGGGCCCCCGGACTGCCAGAGGGATGTCTGGCTGCCAGCTTAGCAGCTTAGGCCCGATCCCCTAGGGAGTGGGCCTAAGCCAGCAGGTGGACATCTCCTGAGGTGTCCCATATTGCTAGAGGACATAGGCTCGGCTGAGGAGACCCCCCCATCCCAAGTGCACAAATTTTTGTGCACCGGGCCTCTAGTCTGTAATAATGTCAACAGTAAAAATAAAGTTAAAAAATGTAAACACACACACTAAAAGAAAACATACAGATGGATAACAGGTGCATGAAAATGTGGTCAACATCATTAATAATCAAAGAAATGCAAATCAGAAACAGCACAATAGGAGAGCACCACACACTGGTTAGAATGGTTATTATAGAAAAGATAAAAATAACAAGCAGTGTCAAGGATATGGAGAAAAAGGAACTCTTATGCATTGCTGGTGGGAATGCAAATGTTGCAGCCACTATGGAAAACAGAGTTAAATCTCACTTTAAGAGTCTGGCATATGAATTACCAAAATGTAACCAAAATGACTACCCATGCTGAAAAGTTAATAGCCAAATTAGAGAAGCAGGAAATTCAAGACGGTAAAAGAATCAAGCACAAAAGGACAGTTTTTACGGGTACCAGATGAACCTTTTCTATAGGTTTTGAGCAATACTAATCACCCTTTCCTCAACTAATCCCAGCCATCTCTTTCAATAGGATCCTAGCATAACATTTGTTCCATGTAGATATACAAAGTCTAATCTGTCTCCCAAATATCAGATCAAAAGTTAGTGATTTAAAAAACAACAAACACAATCTAAATGACTTGTCATAAATAAGAATAAGCTCTGTGGCATGTTTCATGCAGCCCACTGAAATTCAGATCCAAAAGGCTGTCTGCATTACATTCCAAAACAATCTCTTTTGAGACCTGCAAAAGGAAAAATCTTTACAGAAATGATTGTACTTGATTGCTGACACAAGTACATTATTTTTAAAAAATGATTTTTTTTCTCTTCCTCCAGGACAAAGGTACCTGCACACATGGTTACTGAAAATTCTGGTACCTTTACAGAACAGGACACAAGCCTAAAAGCCTCCCCATGGGACAGATAAACCAAAGGGACAGTCAAGTTTGATCTCAATCCAGACTTGAACCACCCATTGAGGGCAAACTAACCTTTTACTTGCTGACGCCACAGAGTTGACCCACACAGGTCATGCTAGGAGCTCAGTTCCCCAGGAGCTTGGCATGGTCTTGAGAGAGTAGACATTGTATTTATTTCCCTAAACCCTAGAAGGCAGGGAGCTATTTCTGATGATAAAACAATTTTTTTTCACCAGTATAATACTCTAAAACACAGAAAACAAAAGTTAGAATATCAGTACCAGATACTGTCATGTATTATAAAAGAACTAGAGGCCCCTGGGGGGGCGGGGAGCAGTCCCTCAGCCCAGCCTATGCCCTCTGGCAGTGTGGGACCCCTCAGGGGATGTTCACCTGCTGGCTTAGGCCCGCTCCCCTGAGGATTAGGCCTAAGCTGGCAGTCAGACATCCCTCTGACAGCCCAGGAACCCTTAGGGGATGTCCACTTGCCAGTGGGGAGCAGGCCTAAGCTGCAGTCAGACATCCTTAGCTCTGCTGAGGAGGCAGGAGAGGCTCCCACCACCACCACTGTGCTGGCAGCCTTCTGGCTTGTGGCTGAGCAGAGCTCCCCCTGTGGGAGCACTCTGACCACCAGGGGGCAACTCCTGCATTGAGTGTCTGCCCCCTGGTGGTCAGTGTGTATCATAGTGACCAGTCATTGTCAGTGGTTCTGCTGTTAGGGTCAATTTGCATATTACCCTTTTATTATATGGGACAGAGGCCTGGTGCACAGGTGGGGGTTGGCTGGTTTGCCCTTAAGAGTGTCCTGCTTGGGTGCCTGGCCAGCCTGGGTGAGGGGCTGATGGTTTTTTTCAAGCTGGCCACAGCCCCTTCAGGGTGGAGGTCTATACTGGGGTGCCTGGACAGCCTGGGTGAGAGGCTGAGGGCTGTTATCAGGCTGGCCACGGCCGTGGGCTGGAAGCAGATATCTGGGATTTATTTAATTTCTATAATTGAAACTTTGTTGCCTTGGTCCCACTCAAAACCACTGGCTGGAAGCAGGTATCTTGGGTTTATTTACTTTCTGTAATTGAAACTTTGTTTCCTTGAGCAGAGCTTAGGGCCCACAGGGCAGGTGGGAATCTTGGCTTCCTCCATCACTGGGGCAAGGTGAACCTCCAGCCTCGCTACAGCTCCCTGGCTGCCACCATCTTTGTGACGGAGTGAGGGTTAATTTGCATATTACTCTTTTGCCTGGGCAGAAGACCCCCCAAGCCCTCTGATTGCCAGCTTCACAGAGCCCAGGCCTCTGCGATCACCAGCTCTGATCCTTCCCCCTGCCATTGCCAGCTCTGCCCTTGCCCCACTGGCAGCATCTGGCCAAGTCTACAGGCCTGGACAGGAGACCCCCAGACCCCTGCCATTGTTGGCTCCACCCCTGCCCACTGCAGCCTCTGGCCAAGGCTGCAGGCCTGGGCAGGGGACCTCCAGACCCCTTCTTTGCCGGCTCCATTGGTGCCCAGACCTCTGTGATCTCTGGCCTTGCCCCTGCTCAGGCCTGAGGCCTCTGGCCCAGGTCTTATGCCTGGGTAGGGCACCCTCATACCCCTCTGATCACTGGCTCTGCCCCTGCTTATGCCTGAGGCCTCTGGCAAAGGCCTCTAGCCTGGGCAGGCGACCCCAACCTCCTCTGTCATCTGTTCCGCCCCTCGGGCCCCCCACCTATCCTGCCACTTTCCTGGCTAACAGGCCTGATCACTTCAGTGGTGGGGCTGAGCCGGACTGGGTGCCACCATCTTATGGCCATGGGGGCATCCATCTTTGTGACAGAGTGATGCCTAATTTGCATATTACTCTTTTATTAGTTAGGATTACAAAAGAATGACTTATTTCCCCAAAGAGCAAAATTCAAGACTGCAGACAGTTAAAGGGAAAGCACTAGCCATGCTCCCTTAATAATATATATGAAAATTATTTTAATTGTCATTAAATGTATATACCAAGCTGTGGTTGTACGTATTTTTACCACAATGTACTTTTTCAAAATACCCCATATTCTAAAAGAACTATTAGAAAAGCAAATGACTTTTCCATGTATATGATTTAAGAGATTTTAATGGCCCCTCTCCAAAAAACAAACAACAACACAAAAAGCTGAGCATGTCTTCACAGAGACTATTAACTTCTTTAACAAAGTATATGATACCAGTGGCCTGGTGCTTGAAATTCGTGTACGTTAAAAGAGAGATAGTTAGAGGAAATATTTTAATATCGCTATTTGCCCGTTCTCTATATTAGAAGTGTCAGAGATGAAAGAAAATTGGTAAAATGTATATGAAAGTCTCCTTCCTGTCAGAGTCTGGGGTGCACTGCAGGACCTAGAGTCAAGTCCCCACTCATCCACGCACACCTCGAAATTGTGTGAGACCCAGATCCAGTCAGCCCCACAGGGTGGGGGGCCCAGACTCAGGTGCCCTGACCTGGCAGTAGGTACAGCCTGAGGTTCCCTGGCCCAAGTGCCAGGGTGGGGAGTGTGGCCTTATGTCCCCCATCAAACCCCACCAGTAATGGGGAGCAGCCTCATGTACCCTGGCCTCAGCTCCAGGGCAGAGAGTGTGGCCTCAGGTCCCCCGACCCCAGCGCCAAGGTGAGGGTGCAGCATCAGGTTCCCCGGCCCAGCCTCAGGTCCTCCCACCTAGCCTCAGGTCCCCTGGCCTCAGCACAAGAGTGTGAGGGCATGATGATCATTTGCATATTAGCTCTTTATTATATAGGACTAGAGGACCAGTGCCCCAAAATTTGTGCATTCAGGGGGGTCCCTCAGCCCAGCCTGTGCCCTCTCAAAGTCTGGGAACTCTCTGGGGATATCCACCTGCTGGCTTAGGCCCACTCCCCAGGTGATCGGGCTTAAGCTGGCATTCAGAAATCCCTCTGGCAGCCCAGGAGCCCTCCAGGGATATCCATTTGCCAGTGGGGAGCAGACGTAAGCTGCAGTCGGACATCCTTAGCTCTTGAGGAGGCAGGAGAGGCTCCCACCACCACCGCTGTACTGGCAGCCTTCTGGCTTGTGGCTGAGCAGAGTTCCCCCTGTGGGAGTGCACTGACTACCAGGGGCAGCTCCTGCATTGAGTGTCTGCCCTCTGGTGGTCAGTGTGTGTCATAGTGATCAGTCATTTCCAGTGATTCTGCTATTAGGGTCAATTTGCATATTACCCTTTTATTTTATGGGTGCATAGGTGGGGGCTGGCTGGTTTGCCCTGAAGGGTGTCCCAGATCAGGATGGGGGTCCCGCTGGAGTGTCTGGCCAGTCTGGGTGAGGGGCTGAGGGCATTTTTCAGACTGGCCACACTCCCTTCAGGGTAGGGGTCCCTGCTGGGGTGCCTGGCCAGCCTGGGTGAGGATCTGAGGGCCATTTTCAGGCTGGCCAAGCCCCACAGCAGGGACTCTCACCCCATGAGGTTGGGGCCATCCTGGGTGACAGGCTGATAGCTGTTTGTAGACTGGCCACAGCCCCTAGCCACCCAAGCTCCCCATGAGGCTGGCTGGAAGCAGATATCTGACGTTTATTTATCTTCTATAATTGAAACTTTGTTGCCATGAGAGGCGGCCACAGCCTGCCTAGGCAGGCAGCTTTCTCCATTGCCGGGGCAATGAAGTCTCTTGTTTGCTCTAGCTCTGTGGCTGCCGGCCGCCATGCCATTTTGGTTGGGTTAATTTGCATATAGCCACTCTGATTGGCTGGTCGTTTGAGATGTAGTAGAGTGACAGAATTAGCATATTACTCTTTTATTAGATTAGATGGGGCAGAGGATAGAGAAACAAGAAGCATGCCATCTAGAAACTTGGATTTGGAGGAAATAAGAGAAGTGAGATGCCATCTATGGGATCCAGAGAGGCCTTTGTTTTTAAAGTGGAAGAAATTTAAGCCTATTTGTCTCTTTTTAAAGTCTGAGTAAAGCAGAGAAAGGAAGCATAGTTTTGATAGATGCCTCTTCAACACCACTGGCATTTTGCCAAGCTGGTATAGAAGAAGGATGAAAGGGAACAGGAGACAAAGTTATTTTGAAAAGAAGAAGGGCAATGGTGGTGATATCATGCTAAGAAAAATAAGTCTGAGAGAAAGAGTTAAGAACCATATGATCTCACTGATAGGTGGGATATAAAACTGAAAGCAACAAATGAACAAGTATGAAAAAACAAACAGAAAAACCTCATAGACACAGTCTAGATGGCTACAGAGTAGGTGGATGTTGCACACCAGCTCCCAACCCAAAATAAGATTTACATCTAAATTACAGTGAAATCAATCTGAATAACCAATCGAAAGCCACCTGAACTGAAATATTATTACCACATATTACAGAAGAAACCACAGAGAGAGTGGCAAGAAAGGCAGAGCCCTGGCAGCGGTGGCTGATAAGCCAGAGGGATATCAAACCTGCAAGACTCCCTCCCCCTAGGAGTGTGGGGTCTCACCCCCAAGCAGGGATCCTCAATCTACAGTAACAGAGATGGAAAGAGGAGGTGGCCTGTGTAGAATCTGGTGGTGAAAATCACTGGGGATTCAATCCACCTGAGAGAATCAGCCTACACTTGCCTAGGGAAGAGCACTTCTATTGCTATAGCACCAGCCTGGGACTTCATGGTCCAGACTTTGACTATTGGTGAGGTCATATTGCATTACTTGGATCCTGCCCAGGGGTCAGCTGGCTACACCCAGCAGTGACTTTAAGGGGTTCTCTATTTTCTGAGGAAGCTTTTGGCAGAGACCCAGAGGGTGATTAATCTATGACTTGGAAAAGAAGAATAGTCTTCTCACCTTGAGCATATAGCCAGCATCCCTACCCTCCACCTGTTGAGCCAACTGGCCTACCCGGTCCTGCTGAATTTGAAGACACAGAGTTGGGACTTTTGGCCACATCCTGCATGGTTCTGCAGCTTGGTGCAGAGCTGGGATTTTTGGACTGTATCTTCCAGGAAGGCTTCTGTTCAAGAGCCATATGATCAAATACTGTGCTATGTGGGCACATTGTGGGCAGGCAAAATCAGTTTCCTATGCGCTCAACCTGGGCTATGCTGGGAAGGAGAAGCAGTGCCAGCCCCCTCCTGTAGGCTGTGAAAATCACCCCCAACAAGAGACCGTTTAGATGGCCTCTGCCATGTCCTGGATGTCCCTGCTGGGTTCAGTCTCATGGTTAAAAGGGACAGCAGCTCAGAATGGGAACATTCACAGTGTGAGACTCTCAAAGGCTACTGGCTGGGACCAGGATGAAGTGCTTAGCCCCCTTCTGCAGGCAGGGCAAGTATCATCCCCAATGGGAGACTCTTTTCATCTATCCCTCTGAGACTAGAGTGGCTGCGCTTACTCCTACAGTGGGGATGGCTGGCTTTACCCAACCTCAACTTGCAGTGAGTCCCAAGGGGAAACTAGAGTCAGAGACTCTGGCAGAGATGGAGGAGTTTGGCTTTGAAGCAAGGGCTACTTTCTGCTCAATGAGTGCCATGTGCTCCTCAAGTAGGGGACCCGCTGCCCTATCCTGACTCCAGCTGTCCTACCCTATAGAGCTCTCAATCTGAAAAAGGGGCTGTGGATCTCAGTGAGCCTTGTCTCATCCACAGATTCTCTTTGAAGGCTTTGGAGAAGGCTCAGGAGGAGGTGGAATAGTTGACGTGTTGAGGTAGACATCAGGTAGCCTTGGTGCTTTCACAGAGCTCCTCCTGACTCTAAGCTCGGAGAAACTCCTTCCATGCACACCAGGTCCAGTGAACAGTGTGGGAGCTACAGACATGTACTTCAAGCCAGCGTCTGACAGTGACCAGTAGCTGAACCCCATCCAAGTGGATCCAGAACCAACACAACCAGTCCTGGGCTTCAGATCACACCAGAGCTCGAGCCCACTAGCCACACAAGCAGCACCCCCAAGGGGGATTCCAGCAGACACTAGACCCTGCTTGGAACAATCCTGTTGTTTTGGAAGGCAGGTCCCCTACAGCATCTCAAACACGATGATGGAGGTTTACCCTTATAGTCAGACAACCTGAAGAGTTAACTCTAACTACAAAAGAGCCCAAAACATTTAAGAGTCGAGAAACAAGGAGTACACATAATCCACAAGAAGCTTTCCTGGAACATGGAGCTCAGGTGAACTGACAGATTGTGCCACTGAGCCCAACAGGACACCTTCATCCTAAAACCATCATAACAAGTTTGAGAGTCATAACAAATCTACCTATTACACAGAGATAAAATAGAAAAACAAAGAAAAATATTGCAAACAAAAGAACAAGATAAATTCCCAGAAAAAGAATTAAATAAAGTGAATAAAATAGAAACAACCAAAATATCTGATACAGCGTTTAAAAGAATAGTTATGATGATTCTCAAGGACCTTAGGGAAAGAATGGATAACCTTAGTGAGAACTAAAAGAGTTAGTTCCCGTAAGGCTGTCAATTGACTTCTCACCATAAAAGATTGGCATGAAGTATCCAAACTGACAAAGAACAATGACCTGCACTTGAGAATACTCTATCCAGTTAGACTATCATTAAACATTGTAGGTGAAAGAAAAATGTTCCCAGACCAAAAAAAAAAAAAAAAAAAAAGGCTAAAGGAGTTCATTATCACCAAACAAGTATTGTAAAAAATGTTAAAGGTACTGCTTGAAGAAGAAGAAATAGATAGAAGGGGAACATAAGCACAAAGAAAAAAATAGCAATAAATAAATACCTATCAATAATGGCTTTAAGTGTAGATAGACTAAATGTTGCAATAAAAAGACATAGGGAAGCTGAATGGATAAGGAAGCATGTACTATATATACCGTATGCTGTCTACTAGAGACCTACCTCAGAACACAAGATTCACATAGGCTGACAGTGAAGAAATGGCAAAAATATTTCATGAAAGTGGAAACAAACAAACAAACAAATCTGGCGTAGCAATACTTATATCTGACAAAATAGACTTCAAGACAAAGTCCAAAAAAAAAGACAAAGAAGATCACTACATAAAACTGAAAGAATTGACACAAGGGGCTATAACCCTTATAAACATATATGCACCCAATATAGGAGCACCTAAATATATAAAGAAAAACTTGTTGAAATTTAAGGGAGAGACTGAATTCAATACTGTCGCAGTAGGGGATTTTAACACCCCACTGTCATCAAAGGATAAATCTACCAGACAAGATATCAACAGGGATACGCTATCTTAAATGACACACTAGATCATAGGGATTTAATTTATATTTACAGAATATTTCATCCCAAAGCTGCAGCATACACATTTTTCTCAATTGCACATGGGGCATTCTAAAAAATAGACCACATATTAGGAAACAAAATTAGTCTTAATAAATTCAAGAAGATTGAAATCATACCAAGCATCATTTCAGATCACAATCACATGAAACTAAAAATCAGCTACAATAAAAAATTCAAACATATTCAAACACAAGGAGGCTAAACAGCATGTTACTAAACAATGAATTGAAAGGTAAAGGAAGAAATCAAACATTACCTTGAGACAAATGAAAAGGAATACAAAATAAACTAAAATCTATGCAACACAGACAAAGCAGCTCTTAGAGGGAAGTTTGGAACATTACAGGCCTACCTCAAGAAGTAAGAAAAATCTCAAATGGACTATCTAATCCTTCACCTAAAAAACTAGAAAAAGAACAGCAAACAAAGCCCAACATAAGTGGAAGGGAAAAAATAATAAATGTCAGAGACTAAATAAACAAAATAAATTCTAAAAAAATAAAATAAAATATCAATGAAACCAAAAGCTGGTTTTTTGAAAAGATGAAAAGACTGATGAACCTTTAGCCAGATTCATCAAGAAATAAAGAGAAAGGATACAAATAAATAAAACCACAAATGAAAGAGCTAAAGTAATAACAGACACCACAGAAATACCAAGGGTTGTAAAAATACTATCAATAACTATATGCCAATAAATTGGACAAGTGGGGGGCGGGGAATGGATAAATTCCTAGAAGTTCTCAATCTTCCAAAATTGAACCAGGAAGAAACAGATAATGTGAATAAACCAAGTACTACCAATGCCATTTAAGCAGTTACTCAGCCGTGGCCGTCGGTTTTTGGTTTTCGGGTTGTCCCCCGAGGACCGTCCCTTCAGAAAGGCTGTTCAGCACACCCCCTGAGCACGGTGGCTTCGGCCAGTCCAGGCTCATGATGGAACATTTTGAAAAACTTACCTTTTTGAAAGTGAATCTTCCATTAACATATTTTCAGTATTGAAATCACAATGGAGCCACCAGACTGAAGATGTTGCTCCTTAGGCACCAGCTGTTTGCCATGGGCTGTTGGTTGGCACCAATCGGTGCCAAGGAGGGAGGACATGAGACCAGGCACTCTCAGGTCCACACTGAGTTTCTCTCAGTCTCACCGTAACGTCGGTATGTGCCTTACTCCTCCTAGTCCTTCAAGCAGGTGCCGCGGTGTGTGTTTTTCAAAGCCACTAGAAATAGCCTGTCTTGTTAATTATAAAAGAGGATGACTAGGTTTTAACCCATCAGTTTTTTTTAAAAACTGAGAGTTGACCTTTTTCTTCTCCTGGGAGCACTCCCATACCTTTCCCTTCTTCTTCTTCATCCCTCTCAGGTGTGCATCTCCTAAATTCTAAGGGACCGCATGAGACTTTTAAATAGGAGAGTGGTGGGCAGCAGCCGCACATCCAGGTTGGCACCCTGAACCTGCCTCCAAGGCCGCCTTCTTCCTCTGACTTCCCAGTTAGCCACAGCAGCCCCATCTAGTCTCTTTCCTGTTGCTCCTTCTCTTCAAATCCTTCCATGTTTCTCTGTCCCCAGCTTTCATAAACTATCAAAGTAAAAAGCAAGGGTTAGTAATTCATTTTACTAGAAGACAGGGTAGATTTAAACAATTTTAGTCTGTAGCCTTTATATTTAATTATGTAAAAACAAACCAGGTACTGTATTTTAGTTAAAAATTGCTTTAGCTGCAATAAAAAAGCTTTTGTGGCTGTCAATTAAAAGCCATTCTGACTGAGTGGTTTTTACCTGCACCTCTAATAAATAATGTGAGGAGTGCAGAGAACATTCTGAAGATACTGTTCACTACAACAGAGATGTGACATTTGAAGACAAAACTAAATAGAACTATCATGGAATGTCAGTTACATGGTGGTTGGTAAGGAGAACTTCCCCATGTTCTGGTTTTGTGTTGAGGTTACACCTGGTGTTAACTCAGGGACATCTCGATTACTTACAACGTGCTCCTTGCTGCCTGCTGTCCTCCCAGTGGACCACATGACACATTCATAGCAGTTCTGGCACCTGAACCTCCAAGCTTCTGACTTCGTGTCTACACTTTGAAGCTGTCTTTTGAAATGTGTGTAGTGCCCCCCAACTTGATCAAATCACGTGTAAAATTCTTTGTAGAAGAGATGGTTTATTAACAGGAAAGAATGTTGTTATGTTACAGTTGTAAGAATAGCCTTAGGTGTTTAGATTTTTCTTATAAAACGGCAGACTCAGCCTACACGGGTATTTTAGAATCCCAGGAACATGCGAATGAAGCGTCAGTTGTCAGATTCTTTTAACAATAATATGTCTTCAGAATTTTTGCTTCAACATATAGAAAAGGATTCATTTTCTTATTTTATACCAAGTAAGTATTCTGGGTGAAATAAGTCATTCATTGCCTGTGCCATTTTAGAAAAGTTGTTTCCTCAAAATACTGTACCTATTATTAATCTCACTTCACATTGACTATGTTTTGGTATATTTATAAATGGGAACTCAGTTTCTGAAATTAAACTTATTTGCAATTTTCTCCTGGAAATTTGAACACGCTGGATTTTTCTTAGGATGGTAAAGGTTAGGATGCCAAGGTTGTGGATTTGATCTCCATCAGGGCACATACAGAAAACAACCAGTGAATGAATAAATAAGTAGAACTTGCAAATAAGTGTCCTGGAATTAATGGCTTCACAAGTGAATTTTACCAAACATTCAAAGAAAAACTAACAACTATCCTTCTCAAACTATTCCAAAAAATTTGAGAGGAAGAAAGACTTTCAATCTCTTTTTATGAAGACAACATTATCCTATTCCAAAACCAGATAAAGACACTACAAAGAAAAAAATTATAGGCCAATATTCTTGATGAACATATATGCCAAAACCCTCAACAAAATATCACCAAACCAAATCCAACAATACATAGAAAGATCATACAGCATGATCAATTGGGATTTGTCTTGGAATTCAAGGTTGGCACAATGTTCACAAAACAATAAATGTGATGCATCACATAAACAAAATGAAAGATAAAAATCACATTCTTATCTAATCTAATAAAATAGTAGTATGCAAATTAATTCAACTAAGATGGAGCCGGAGTTGCCCCAGGCAATGGAGGAAGCCAGGGCCCTGCGGGCCCTGAGCTCTACTCAAGGCTACAAAGTTTCAATTATAGAAGATAAAAAAACCCCAGATATCTGTGGGGCTGGGACCTTGGGTTGCCAGGAGCAACTCAGGCTTCCAGAGGGGGACCAAGGCAACAAAATTTCAATTATAGAAGTTAAATAAATCCCAGATACCTGCTTCCAGCCAGGCACCCCAATAGGGACCCAAACCCTGAAGGGACTGTGGGCAGCCTGAAAACATCCCTCAACCCCTCATCCAGACTGGCCACACCCCATGGGGTGAGGGTCCCCACTGGGGGGCTTGGCAAGCCTGCAAACAGCCATCAGCCCCTCACCCAGGCATGCCAGCAGGTGGACATGCCCCAAGGGGTCCCAGACTGCAAGAGGGCACAGGCCGAGCTGAGGGACCCCCTCCCCGAGTGCACACATTTTTGTACACCTGACCTCTAGTAGCAATATATGCAGAAAAAACATTTGATAAAATCCAGCACACATTTATGATAAAATCTTTCAACAAGGTGAGAATATAGGGATCATACCTCAAAATATTAAAGGCCACATATAAAAAAACCTACAGTCAATGGCATACTAAATGGGCAAAATCTAAAACCATTTCCCATAAGCTCAGGAACAAGATAGAAATGTTGACTTTCACCAATGTTATTCAACATAGTACATATTCCTAGCCACAGTGATCAGACAAGAAGAAGAAATAAAGGGTATTCAAATGGGGAAAGGAGGACGTAAAACTGTCATTGACAGTGAAACTGTCAATATCAGGTTACCTGATATTATACATAGAAAAAGCTAAGAACTCCACCAAGAAGTTATGAGATATAATAAAATAATTTAGCAAAATAGTAGAATTCAAAATTAACATTCTGAAATTGTTGGCATTTTTATACACCAATAATAAACTAACAAAGAAAAACTAATAAAGCAACCTCATTTATAATGCAACAACAAAAATATAAGGTACCTAAGAATAAATTTAACCAAGGAAGTAAAAGAATTGTCCTCAAAATCTATAGGACATTGAAGAAAGAAAATTAGGAAAATACAGATAATTCCAAGCATATACCATGTTCATGGATAGGAAGAATTAATATCATCAAAATGTTCTTACGCCTCTAAAGCAATCTTTATATTCAAGGCAATTCCTATTAAAATACCAATGCCATATTTCATAGATGTAGAGCAAATATTCCAAAAATTGTATGAAACAAAAAGAGACCCCAAGTATTTTCAGCCATCTTGAGAAAGAACAAAATCAAAAGCATCTCAATACCTGATATCAAACTATACTATAAGGCTACTATAATCAAAATAGCCTAGTACTGACATAAGAACACACATGTAGATCAATGGAATAGAACTGAGAGCCCAGATATCAACTCAGACTGATATGATCAATTAATATTTGACAAAGGAGTCAAGACCATACAATGGAGTCAAGACAATCTATTCAACAAATGGTGTTGGAAAAATTGGACAGATACATGCAAAACAAATGAAAGTAGACCACCAACTTAGACATACAACAAAATAAACTCAAAATGGATAAAAGACTTAAAGACATGAAACCATAAAAATCCTAGAAGAAAACATAGGTAGTAAAAGCTTATACAACTTCTGTGGCAATATTTTTGCCGATATGTCTCCTAGGGCAAGGGAAATGAAGGAAAAATAAGTAAATGGAATTACATCAAACAAAAAAGCATCTGCACAGCAAAATAAATTATCAACAAAATAAAAAGGGATTTCACTGTATTGGAAAGCATATTTGCCAAAGATATATCTGATAAGGAGTTAATTTCAAAAATATATAATGATATTATACAATTTAACACCAGGAAGACAAACAATCGAATTAAACTATAGGCAAAGGACCTGAATAGCCACTTCTCTAAAGAGTACACAGAAATGGCCCATAGACATATAAAAAAAAAAAGTTCAGTGGCACTAATTATCTGAAAGATGCAAATTAAAGCCACAGTGAGATATCCCCTCACACCTACCAGAATAGCTACCATCAGTAAATCAACAAACAACAAGTACTTGTGAGGATGTAAAGAAAAGGGAACTTTGTGCACTGTTGACTGATTGCAGACTGGTCCAGCCACTGTGAAAAAAAGTATGGGTTTTCCTCAAAAAATAAAAAAATGGAATTGCCTTTGACCCAGTTTTCCCACTTCTTGGAATATATCCTATGAATCCTGAAACATCAATTCAAGAGAATGTATGTAATCCTATGTTAATAGCAATGTTATTTATAACTAGAGGCTCAGTGTGTGGATTCATGCACTGATAGGGTCCCTCGGCCTGCCCTGCACCCTCTTGAAATCCAGGACCCCTTGGGGGATGTTTGAATGCCAGTTTTGGCCCAATCCCCACAGGCCAGGCCGAGGGACCCCACCAGTGCATGAATCCATGCACAGGCCTCTAGTATGCATATAAGAGCTTTGGTCAATCTCTTCACACCCTCCCCCTCTCTCCTTCCCTCTAAGATTCATCAGTCTGTTCCATGTTCTCATGCCTGTGCATTGAGCATCTTCCCTCCTGTTGGTCAGTGCACGTCACAGCTACCGGTAGAACGGTCACATATATCTAAACTAATAAAAGCGAAATATTAAAATTAACCGTTTCTCCGAGACGGGGTAAGCCACGCCCACCAGCCAATCAGAGCGGTTGTATGCAAATTAGCCCAGCCAACATGGCGGCCGCCACTCACGGACCTGAGTAAACAGCCCTTTCCATTGCGGCAGGAGCAAAAGTGAAGCTGAGCCCCTCAGCTCAGCTCCCATTAAACTGCCTCTAGCGAAACACAGCTTTTTGAAACATTGTAACAATCATAGAATCCTCCGGAGCTGAAGGAAAGAGCAGCTCCGGCCTAACCAGTAAAAGTAACAATTGTTTCATTATAGACGCTGTGAGGTGAAGCAGAGGAGGCTTCGTTAGTAGTTAGAAGGCCGCCTTAAAGGAACAGT
>PVJC01009581.1:0-45583 GCA_004026665.1 Murina feae | reverse complement strand
CTCTGAGCCTCAGATGCGGCTGGGGGCAGGTCCCCAGTGGCCACACACACACACACACACACACACAGAAGGCGCCTGACAGACTGGGGCCATCATAGAACATCCACTGAGGGGTCCCAGACTGTGAGAGGGCACAGGCCGGGCTGAGGGACTCCCTCCACCTCGAGTGCACAAATTTTTGTGCACCGGGCCCCTAGTTAATTATAAATAGCCAAGCAATTTATAAGTCCACCAGAGAGCTGGATTCTAGTTTATATGTGGTTAACATTTTTTTGCAATGTGAGTGTTAAAGTTCCTTCAAGTTCTCAGCAAATTTGCATAGGTGACAAAGAGAAAGCTACATTAGGAAACTAAAAGTAGTTCACAATTACTCAGAGACTTCAAATGTATTTTATGTATTAGAATAATTCACTACCATAATTTATGGAGAAGGGGGGACATCTGAAACTGTTCCATGCTAGGCTTGCTTCTGGTTTATTCTTTTTTATATTCCCTCCTCCTCCTCTTTCTCCTCCTAATCCATCATCATCATCATCATGTTCTTATTCTGATGGGTTGTTTTGGGTCCACATATTATAAACACGGGGTCACCTTGAGGGCTGGACCCACCTCCACCCTTTCTTTTATCTCTCCCTGCTTCAGAATTTAGCAGGGCCCAGCCCTCCAGGGAGGTTCTCTTTCCTTTGTACACACCAGTTTTTCTCTTTGTCTAAATCATTGTGGCTGTCTTAGGTACCTGGATGCAGCTTGGTCATCCCTTCTCTGAATATCACCTTGCAACACTGAATAGGCCTAATCCAGAATTCAGGGAAAGTAGGAGAGGCCTGGATTACCTGGCAAGTCTAAACTGTGTGATGCCTTTCAGACTGTTATCATTCCCTGTTTAATGGTAACATTAACTCCATTCTCAGAACATCTGTAGTGTGTATAGCATTAGAGGAATCCTGCAAGGAAATGAAGCAAATGACAGGATAGGATTTGGTGATATCTGTTCCTGCCCTATTATCCTATATAATAAAACCTTAATACGCAAATCAACTGAACGGCAAAATGACTGCTTGGATGACCGGTCACTATGATGCTCACTGACCACCAGATGAAGGCAATTTGCAGTGGTGGTTGAGGTGGTGCTGGCCAGCACACAGTTCCAGGCCACCAGTCAAGGTGGGTGCCTGCTGTGGCTCCCTGATGGCCCTGCCCACTGGCCGCCCCAACTGATGGTCCTTATCGCTGGCCAGGACTAGGGACCTTCCCTTTTATATTGGGAACAGCCTCTTAGATTTAAAAATTAAAACCTAGTAACCTACTTTAACACTGAAAAAACAGGATGATGCAGTGATGACATGCATGGACTCTGGTTTGCACATTTTGTGGTCATCTCTGATTCTGACACTTATAACTGTGTGACAAAGCCAAAGTTAACTTATCTCTGTTCCAGTTTTTCCATCCATAAGATGGGGAAAATGGTACTACTGCCTCAGAAGGATCTGTTATGTACTACTTTTTATAATCAGGTCAAAAAATGTAGTTACCCATACAACAGCGAGATGCCTTTCACCTGTATGAAAAATATGGCCACTGGTACATGTAGCATCCTTCATTGTAAGAGAAATGTCCAACTGCTGATTTAGGCCCAACATCCCCCAAGGGATCCCAGATTACAAGAAGACACAGGCTGGGCTGAGGGACACCTCACCCCCATGCACAAATTTCCTGCACCAGACCTTTAGTACTATACCATACTTCACACTTTACTTTTAAAATATACTTCTTTGTGACAAGAATGTTAATGCCAAAGTTATTGTCCATCAAAAACACTCTCTTAAGCGCCTGCCATGTGTATTTTGTTTTTCAAATGTATCTAAGATCATTGAAGCTATCCTAATAGTTTACCTTTCATGTAGAAATTTCTTAGACACTTTACAGAGTTTAACACACTCATTATTTTTCTGCTCTAAGGTAGTTTATCTAACCTTTTGTGGAACCTGGGCAAGGGCTGATGCAATCACATTGGCTCTTTCTTCTGTCACGTTAGTGACCATCGACCCCAGGGAGAACACCACGATACCATTTTCTCCAGAGCTCTGGACAAACTCTTCCATTTCCTGTAAAGAAAGAATTTTTTCTATCACAAAAGAGCAATAGCATAGTAAATACTATTGAAAGGATTGCTACAAACAGCCAAAGAGAAAATTAAGTATCATAAGGAATTACTAGTGTAGTTCTTATTATTTTAAGTTGTGCTAAAATACACATAATATGCTTCTAGTCTTAACCATTTCTAAGTGTAAAGTTTAGTAGTATATACCATATTTTCCGGCGTATAAGACGACTGGGCATATAAGACAACCCCCAACTTTTGAGAAGATTTTCCTGGGTTAAAAAGTCCAGACAGAGACCATATGTGACACAAAAAGGAGCTGACTGGAGACACTTGCAGTCTCCGTCCAGCTCCATTGAAGACCGCTGACTTTTGAGAAGATTTTCCTGGGTTAAAACGTCATCTTATATGCCAGAAAATACGGTATGTTCTTATTGTTGTATAATCCATCTTCAGAACTTTTTCATCTTATAAATTGAAACTGTATATTTCTTAAACTGTAATTCTCCATTTCCCATTTTAATAGTCCCTGACAACTATCATTCTTCTTTCAGTTTCTATGAATTTGACTAGTTTAAATCCCTTACATAAGTGGAATCATGCAGTATTTGTATTTTTGTCTGTGGCCTATTTCACTTAGCAAAATGTCCTTAAGATTCATCTATGTTATAGCAGGTGTTAGAATTTCCTTCAATTTTAAGGCTTGGTCATGTTCATCTACAGATACCCTGAGTCACCAGAAAGACAAGTAAGTCCTAGAGCAAACTAATCCTGAAATATTGCAGGAGGTAAAAGTCACTAAACTGATATTTTCATTTTTCAGGGACATCATGAGAAGGCAGGGTTCTTTGAAAAAGATAATGCTGGGAAAAATAGAAGGTAGCAGGATGATCAAATATGAGATGGGTTGACTCCATAAAAGAAGCCATAGGCATGAGTCTAAAAGAGTTGAGAGGGCTGTTGAAACTAGGATTTTGTGGACATCACTCATTCATAAGGTCCTCAGGAGTCAGAACTGACTCACAGGACACAACACATAATACATGACTGTGTGTATTGATTGTTTATTGATTTCTCTATCAATGGCCTTTGGGTTGATTTTATCTTTTGGCTCTTGTGAATAGTGTTATGAATATGATTTTAATGTCACTGTTTTGGAATATACTCAGAAGTTCTATTGCTGGATCAAATGATAATTGTTTTTATTTTTTTTTAAGGAACCTTCATTCTCTTATAATCAGTAGCTGTTTTGAAGAAACCTAATCCCTTAGTTCTTTTGGAGTATACAACTGTTGAGCTTGAAATCCCTTATTACATACCATTGGCCCAGTGCACAGATTTGTGCACATTGAAAAGAAATTAATTAGAAGGTGGCTGGTAGGGTGGGACTGGGCAAGACAGGCTGGGAATGCCCTGGAGCCAAGCTCCTGTGGTCCCCTCCCCTGCGGACCTTTCCTGAGGTGGTGCTGCGGCTCAAAGGGCATCTGTGGAGTGAGTGAGGATGGATCCCTGGCCTGCAGGGTTTGAGCTGAAACTGGCTATCTGACATCCCCTAAGGGGTTCCAGAGTGTGAGAGGACACTCTCCAAAGTTGCTATCATACAGGGTGTGGAATGCAAACACAAGTGGGCAATAAATCAGATTCGGGGCTGACAGTGTCCTAGCAACAACATAACCCATGGCTGAAGGTGGAATCACATGGCCCCACAAGAAATCGGGCTCCCTCTTCTTTGGTTCTGGGGTGTGTCACCCAAGAACCGAGAACCGCCACTGCCAAGTCACTGCAGCTTGGCAACTCCTGCGTCTTTAATATATATTGGTTGGTAGGTATGCTATCTACTGATCAGCAGGGGGAAGATGCTCAACATAGGAGCTGGGCTCATGGCTCACGAGCGCAGGTGGTGACATGAGCCCCATGGGGAGCAGACCTAAGCCTTCAGTCAGACATCTCCTGAGAGCTCCCAGACTGGCAAAGGGCACAGGCCAGGTTGAGGGACCTTCCCCTCCCCCATGTGCATGAATTTCATACACTGGGATTCTAGTTAGTTTATAATTTGTATCTATAACTCTGTATTTGGTTGTTTTTTTGTTTGTTGGTTTTGCTTTAAGTTATACATATTAGTAAAATCATATAGTATTTGTCTTTTCTGGCCTGATTTATTTAACTTAACATAACACCCTCTAGGTCCTTCCATGTTGTTGCATTTAACAATATGTGATCCTTTGATATTGGTGAGTAATTTTTCATGGTGTGTATAGACCGCATGGATTTTACCCATTTATCTATTGATGGACACCAAGATTGCTTCCATATCTTGGCTATTGTAGTGAATGCTTAATGAACATGGGGGTGTATATATCTTTTCAAATTAGTGTTTTTGTTTACTTCTGATATATACCCAGAAGTGCAACTGCTGGGTTGTATACTATTCTATTTTTAATTTTTTGAGGAAACCTCCATACTGTTTTAATGGTGGTTCCAGCAATTTACAAACTTGCTCCAGGCACAGGAGTTCCCTTTTTTCTACATTTTTGACAACACTTTTTAAAAATTTGTTGACTGATTTCTGGATATTTATTTTGTATCCTGATACTTTACTTACTTCATTTATCAGTTCTAGTAGTTTTTGTGTGGAATCTTTAGGGTTCTCCATATACAGTATATGTCATCTGCAAATGGTGAAATTTTTCTTCTTCATTTTCAATATAAATGCCCTTTATTTCTATTTCTTCTGTGATTGCTGTAGCTAGGACTTCCAATACTATCTAATCTAATAAAAGAGTAATATGCAAATTAACCATCATGCTGAAACACCTAAGCCATGCCCACCAGCCAAGTCACGCCCACCAGCCAATCAGAGTGGTTGTATGCAAATTAACACAGCCAAGATGATAGTCAGCAGCCACAGAGCTAGAGCAAACAAGAGGCTTCCATTGCACCAGTGATGGAGTTAAAATTGCCTGCCTAGGCTGGCCCAGCCTCTGCTCAAGGCAACAATGTTTCAATTATAGAAGCCACAGAGCTGAAGCAAACAGGAGGCTTCATTGTCTGCCAAGGCCTGGGCTCAAGGCAACAAAGTTTCAATTATAGAAGATAAATGAACCCGAGAAACCTGATTCCAGCCAGCCTCACTGGGACCTTGGGTTAATGGGAGCTGTGGGGATCCTGAAAACAGCCTTCAGCCCCTCACCCAGGCTGGCCAGGCATGCCAGCAGGTGGGCATCCTCCGAGGGGTCCCAGACTGCGAGAGGGCACAGGCCTGGCTGAGGGACCTCCCTGAGTGCACAAATTTTTGTGCACCGGGCCCCTAGTACTGAATAAAGGTGGCAATAACAGGCATCACTGTGTTTTTGTCTCCTTTTTTTTTCCCTTTTGATCTTTCCCTGGCCTCCCTTACCCCCCAGTGTTTTGTGTCCATTCGTTAGGCTTACATGCATGCATAAAAGCCCTTTGGTTGATTTCTTACTCTGCCCCCCAATCCTCCCTGGCCTTCCTGCTGTAGTTTGACAGTCTGATGCTGCTCTGCGTCTGTATCTATTTTTGTTTATTAGTGTATAATGGTCTTTATTATCCATAAATGAATGATGTCATGTGGTATTTTTCTTTCATTGATTGGCTTATTTCACTTAGCATGATGTTCTCCAGTTCCATCCATGCTGCTGCAAATGGTAAGAATTCCTTCCATTTTACAGCAGTGTAGTATTCCATTGTGTAGATGTACCACAGTTTTCTAATCCATTCATCTATTGATGGGCACTTAGGCTATTTCCAAATCTTAGCTATGGTGAATTGTGCTGCTATGAACATAGGGATGCATATGTCCTTTCTGATTGGTGTTTCTGGTTTCTTGGGATACATCTCTAGAAGTGAAATCACTGGGTCAAATGGGAGTTCCATTTTTAAGTTTTTGAGGAAATGCCATAGTGGTAGCACCAGTCTGCATTCCCACCAACAGTGCACATACTCTCCAGTACTTGTCGTTTGTTGATTTGTTGATGATAGCCATTCTTAAAGGTGTGAGATGGTGCCTCATTGTTGTTTTGATTTGCATCTCTTGGATGACTAGTGACTTTGAGCATGTTTTCGTATGTCTTTTGGCTTTCTGAATGTCCTCTTTTGAAAGGTGTCTATTTAGGTCCTTTGGCCATTTTTTGATTGGATTGTTTATCTTCCTTTTGTTAAGTTGTATGAGTTCCCTGTAAATGTTGGAGTTTAAACCTTTATCAGTGATAACATTGGCAAATATGTTCTCCCATGCAGTGGACTTTCTTGTTATTTTGTTGATGGTTTCTTTTGCTGTGCAGAAGCTTTTTATTTTGATGTAGTCCCATTTGTTTATTTTCTCTTTCATTTCCAATGCCCTAGGAACTGTATCAGTGAAGAAATTGCTTCGGCATATGTCTGAGGTTTTGTTGCCTTTAAATCTCTGTAATATTTTTATGGTTTCCCGTCTTACATTTAAGTCCTTTATCCATTTTGAGTTTATTTTTGTGTATGGTGTAAGTTGGTGGTATAGTTTCATTTTTTTGCATGTGTCTGTCCAATTTTCCCAACATCATTTATTGAAGAGATTGTCTTGATTCCATTGTATGTTCTTGCCTCCTTTGTCAAATATTAATTGAGCATACTGGTTCGGGTCTATTTCTGGGTTCTCTATTCTATTCCATTGGTCTATATGTCTATTCTTGTGCCAGTACCAGGCAGTTTTGAGAACAGTGGCTTTATAATACAGCTTGATATCTGATATTGAGATCACACCTACTTTGTTCTTCTTTCTCAGGATCGCTGCAGCTATTCGGGGTCTTTTTTATTCCAGATGAATTTTTGGAGAGTTTGTTCTAGGTCTGTGAAATATGCTGTTGGTATTTTAATGGGGAGTGCATTGAATTTATAGATTGCTTTGGGTAGTATGGACATTTTAATGATATTGATTCTACCAATCCCATGAAAATGGTATGTTCTTCCGTCTGTTTATGTCTTCCTCTCTTTTTTCAACGTCCTGTAGTTTTCTGAATAGAGATCTTTTACCTCTTTAGTTAAGTTTATTCCTAGGTATCTTAATTTTTTTGGTGTGATGGTAAATGGGATTGCTTTTTTAGTCTCTCTTTCTGTAAGTTTACTATCAGTATATAGAAATACCATAGATTTCTTGGTGTTAATTTTGTATCCTGCTACATTGCTGAATTCATTTATTAAGTCTAGTAATTTTTTGATGGAATCTTTAGGGTTTTTTATGTACAATATCATGTCATCTGCGAATAAGGACAGTTTTACTTCTTCCTTTCCAATTTTAATGCCCTTTATTTCTTCTTGTCTAATCGCAATGGCTAATACTTCCAGTACTACATCGAACAGGAGTGGTGAGAGTAGGCAACCCTGTCTTGTTCCTGTTCTAAGGGGAAATGGTTTTAGTTTTTGCCCATTGAGTAAGATGTTGGCTGTGGGTTTGTCATTTATGGCTTTTATTATGTTGAGGTATGGTCCTTCTATTTTCACCTTGCTGGGAGTTTTTACCAAAAATGGGTGTTGGATTTTGTCAAATGCTTTTTCTGCATCAATTTATAAGACTATGTGGTTTTTATCTCTCAATTTGTTTATGTGATGTATCACATTTATTGATTTGTGGATATTGTACCATCCTTGCATCCCTGGGATAAATCCTACTTGGTCATGGTGTATGATCTTTCTGATATACTGCTGGATCTGATTTGCTAGGATTTTGTTGAGGATTTTGGCATCTATGTTCATGAGGGATATTGGCCTATAATTCTCTTTCATTGTGTTGTCTTTATCTGGTTTTGGTATTAAGGTAATGCTGGCTTCATAGAATAAGCTTGGAAGTGTTCCTTCCTCTTCAAGTTTTTGGAATAGTCGGAGGAGGATAGGTTTTAGTTTTGCCTTGAACATTTGATAAAACTCCCTTGTGAAGCCGTCTGGCCCTAGGCTGTTGTTTGCTGGAAACTTTTTTATTACTGCTTCAATTTCTTCCATAGTTATTGGCCTATTGAGATTTTTAGATTCTACCTGATTGAGTTTTGGAAGGTTGTATTTTTCTAGGAATATGTCCATTTCCTCTAGGTTGTCCAGTTTGTTGGAATAGAGCTGTTCATAGTATTTTTTTTAACAATCCTTTGTATTTCTGTGGGGTCTGTTGTTATTTCTCCTCTTTCATTTCTGATTTTGTTTATTTGGGTCCTTTCTCTTTGCTTCTTGTTGAGCTTGGCTAGAGGTTCATCAATCTTGTTTATCTTTTCAAAGAACCAGCTCTTGGTTTTGTTGATCTTTTATATTGTTTTTTTGGGGGGGTCTCTATGTCATTTATCTCTGCTCTGATCTTTATTATTCCTTCCTTCTGCTTACACTGGGTTTTCTTGTTGCTCTCTTTCTAAATATTTGATTTGTAGGGTTAGGTAATTTATTATCATTGTTTCTTGTTTTTTTTTTTGCAGTAGGCTTGTGGCGCTATGAACTTCCCTCTCAAGACTGCTTTTGCTGTGTTCCATAGGTTTTGGATTGTTGTTTTTTCATTTTCATTTGTTGCCTTTGTGTTTTTGATTTCTTCTTTGATCTCTCTGGTAACCCAGACATTGTTTAATAACATGCTATTCAGTCTCCATGTGTTTGATTTTTTTGGATTGTTTTTATTGTAGTTGATTTTCAGTTTCATGCCATTGTGATCTGAGAAGATGGTTGATATGATTTCTATCTTCTTGAATTTGAAGAGACTTTGCCTGTGACCCAATATATGGTCTATCTTTGAGAATGACCCATGTGCAATTGAGAAGAATGTATATTCTGTGGCTTTGGGGTGAAGTGTTCTGAAGATGTCGATTAATTCCATCTGATCTAATGAGTCATTTAGGATCGATGTTTCTTTGCTGATTTTTTGTTTAGAGGATTTGTCCAATGGTGATTGTGGGGTATTAAATTTCACTACTATGATTGTATTGCTGTCAATCTCTCCCTTGACATCCTCCAGACATTTTTTTTTATGTATTTGGGTGCTCCTGTATTGAGTGTATATATGTTTACCAGAGTTATTTTTTCTTGTTAGATTGCTCCCTTTAGTATTATGAAGTGTCCTTCCTTATCTCTTTTTATGTCTTTCACTTTGAGATCTTATTTGTCAGATATAAGTATTGCTTCCCAGCTTTTTTTTCATTTCCATTTGCCTGAAAAACCTTTTTCCATGCCTTCACTGTCAGTGTGTGTGTGTCTTTTTTTCTGAGGTGGGTTTCCTGTAGACAGCAGATTTATGGGTCATGTTTTCTTATCCACTCATTTACCCTATGTCTTTTGATTGGGGCATTTAATTCATTTACATTTAAAGTTATTATTGATAGGTACTTTTTTATTGCCATTTTTATTCTTTACCCCTGTGTTCCTTCTTCGTTTCCTATTCTTCTTTTTACAGCAGACCCTTTAGCATTTCTTGCATTGCTGGTTTTGGTGGTAACACACTCCCTTAGTCCTTTTTTGTCTGTGAAGCTTCTGATTTAACCCTCAATTTTTATTAATAGCTTTGCTGGGTACAGTATTCTTGGACTCAGACCCTTCCTTTGCATGACTTTGTATATTTCATTCTATTCCTTTCTTGCCTGATGTGTTTCTGTTGAGAAATCAGTTGCTAGTATGATGGGGGATCCTTTGCTGGTAACTTTCTGTCTCTCTCTGGCTGCTTTTAAGACTCTTTCTTTGTCGTTGGTGTTTGCCAATTTAATTATGATGTGCCTTGGTGTTGGTCTTTTGAGATTCATTTTGTTTGGGACTCTATGAGCTTCTTGAATTTGTGTGAGTTTTTTCTTCCCTATATCAGGGAAGTTTTCTGTCATTATTTCTTCAAACAAGCTTTCTGTTCCTTGCTCAGTTTCCTCTCCTTCTGGCACCCCTATTATGCCAATGTTGTTTCTTTTCTTATTGTCCCAAAGTGCTCTTAGGCTCTCCTCCTGCTTTTTAATTTTTTTTCCTATGAGCTGCTCTGCTTGGGTATTTTTTCCTACCTTGTCTTCTAGCCTACTAATGTGGTCTTCTGCTTCTTCTAGTCTACTGTTGATGCTTTCTATTGAGTTCTTTATAGCAGTGATGTCATTTTTCATTTCTTCTTGGTTCTTCTTCATTTCCTCTTGATTCTTACACATATTGTTGAATTTGTCTTTTATTCTTCTCAATCACCTTATGACCATTTCTCTGAATTCCTTCTCTGACAGGTTGCTTGCCTCTATTTCATTTACCTCCTTTCCTGGTGATGCCTGCTTTTCTTTTATATGTGGGCTCTTTCTTTGTCTCCCCATGATCTATCTTCTCTGGGTGTCTGGTTATGCAGTTCTCTCTCTTGCATTGATTTAAAAGCACAAAATATAGCACAACAAGGCACAATGCACAAGGTACTGAACACAAATGTATTCATGATACTAATAACCCCAAATAAAGGTGACCACCAGAGAAAAGAGACTTATGGGATGAGGAGGAAAGAAGAAGAGAAAAAGAAAAAAGGGGAAAAAGAAAAGAAAGAAAGAAAAAAAGGGAGTACAAAAATGAAATTAGGAAAAGGAAAAAAAGTAAGAGAGAAAAGAAATAGAATGAAATAGAAGAGGGGAAGAAACTCTATGGGAAGAAGACTCCAATAGAACAGCCACTAATTTCCACTAATGCCAGCAACAGATACCTAGGGATGAATGCAAACTACACACAACAACTAATATCAAGTGAAGTGAAGGAAAACAGAAGCAAAAAAATAACAAAACAAAAAGAAAAAGCAAAACAATCTCACAAACAAGCATAAGATAACCAGTATAATCAACAATCAACAATCAATAATCAACAGCAAAACAACAGAGAGAAAAATAAATTTGGATAGTGAAGAAAGAGAAGAGTGAGGTGTGTATGGACTTAGAGCAGGGGATTGGAGGTTAGATATAAGTAGGGTAAAATTTTAACAGGAGGTAAAAAGAGGGAGTAAGGAAAATCTAAAGCAGGAATTGGGTAAGAGAAACAGGACAACAAAAGGGAAAGGTGAGGAAGAGAATGTTGGCATAAAGGTAAAGTTGAGATAGAGTGAAATGACACTAAAGGAAAAATGAAAATAGAATGTGGAACACTAATCCCAAAATAAAATAAAGAGGAAATATAATGACACTTTAAAAAAAGGTAAAATAGTAGTAGTAATAATATTGATTAAAAATAAAAATGTAATAATTAAAAAGGTAAAATCAAGTGAGGAAAAAAGAAAAAATTTAGTTTCTTAAGTAAAAAGTGAAAAAAATAAAAATGTGCAGTAGTGAGGGTCATTCACTTCCTCTACTCTTCTGTTTGGCATGCCTTTGTCCTGTCAGGTATTCAGGAGAGTATTGAAGTTCCCTGTGAAACACTGCTCCTCCGTGTTGTAAACCACAGTCCTGATTTTAAAGCAGGCAGTACTTTTTTGTTTCCCAGACTGCCTTTATTTGTGTTTACAGAAGAGTCAGTTTGTGGTTCAGCCCCTGGGTGGCAGTGTTTCTGGAGTGACTTCTGGGGCTATAAGTCCTCTCTAGGCAGTATTTAGGTCTTGTTTTCCCTATTGCACTAAATACTGGTTTCGGAGAACGGACTGCTCCAGAGCTGGTTTCTTGGTTTGTTACTCCCCGCTGTGTTTCCCAAGTTCCACAAAAACAACTTTCCCCTGCAGTCTCTGTGAGTGACTCCAATTGGGCAATCCTATGTATTGTGTTTAATAATCAAAAGCAAGGATTTAACAAGAAAAAAAGAAAAGGATCCTGAGGAAATGTGTGAGCTCACAACCTCCACAGTTCAGCTCTGCATGCAATTCTCCTAAGGTCTCTTCTGCACGTCCTCTCTCCCCTTACTAAGCAGCTGGCACACTGGCAAAATCTGAGGCTGCCTTTTCACACCCAATCCAGCTATGGGCTAATTTTTTTTAGAGTTCTCTTCTGCCAGCAGCCCTGTGGGACCCCTTCCCACACTCAGACCATGTTGACTTCAATGGGCGTGGACTTTTTGGGGTGCAGACTTCTCCTGGGCATGTGCGTTCCTCTCTCCAACCTGGATTACAAACCGAACCTTTATCTAGGCAAAATCTGACCTTTCCATGAGGAGGCGCAGGGCTCCTCTGAGTCCATGTATTCATGCTGCTTGGAATCCGGTGTTCCTGGGTTTGTAGCTGGTCCCTGGGTGCCATGTTTGCAGGGTCCCTGGATGTATACACTTCCGATAACACCCACTCAAGATGGTGTGGTCTCCACTGCAGAGCTGGCTGCTTTGGGAGAGATTTCAGCAGCAGTGGAGGCTTTCCAGTTAGGGGAGCCTAATCCAGCGATGTCCAACAATCCCCTGGCTGCAAACTGTCTCCCAGCTGGAACTCCTCTGCCAATTCGGGCTGGATGTTACTCATTTCAGCTGCTCATCCTATTTGCTCTGGGACAAGGTGTGGGACATGTCCCTCTATACTGCCACCATTTTTTCAGTCCCACTGTATTGTTTTTGATCATAGAATAAAAGCTTTTAGTTTTTCACCATCAAATACGATATAAGCTGTGGGTTTTATTGGTCGTATATGATCTTTATTATGTTGACATATTATTCTCTCTGTAACCACTTCATTGAGAGTTTTTATCGTGAATGGATGTTGGATTTGTCAAATACTTTTTTTTTCTGTATCTATTGAGATGATCATATGATTTTTATCCTTGGTTATGTTGATGTTGATTTTGTGTGTGGATATGGAACCATCCTTGCATTGCTAGAACACATTCCTCTTGAGCATGATATATAATCCTTTAACATGTTGTTGAATTCAATTTGCTAATATTTTGTTGAAAATATTCAATATCTATTTTTATCAGAGATATTGGCTTGTGATTTTTTTTTTGTGTGTTGTTTTTGGTTTTGCTATCAGGGTATTGCTGACTGCTTTCATAGAATGAGTTTGCAAGTGTTATTTTCTTTTCCATATCTCTGGAATATTTTGAGAAGGATAGGTATTAATTGTTTAGTAGAATTAAATGTTCAGTAGAATTTACTTGTGAAATCATCTGGTCTTAAACTTTTGTTTGTTGGGAGTTTTTTTTTTAAATTACTATTTCAATTTTCTTGCTAGTAATGAATATGTTCAGTTTTGATGCTTCTTCCTGGGTCATTCATTGAAGGTTGTATGTTTCCCGTATAGCTCTTTTTCTGGAGATTTTTCTATTCTTTCATTTGGGACCTGTTCCTTTGTCTCCCCATACTTGCTGCCTCTTTGCGTTCATTTGTATGTATTAGAGCAATTTTCTTTGATTCTGAGTTTTGTGTATTCCCTCATTTGTTTGACTATCTGTGTTTATTTCTAAGAATTAGATGAAACAGCCATCTCTCCTGAACTTGATGGAGTGGCTTTGTGTAGGAATGATCTTTGTAAAGTCTGTGATTGTTTGAGGTATCAGGAGTTCCCTGGCATGCAGGCTAGCCACAGTGGAGGCAAACATGACCAATTTTCTCAGGATGCCCAGCTCTGGGGGCACCCTGGTTGGCTGGATGGCTGGGTTTTGAGCAGCCAGTGGTACATGGATGCAGCATTGCCATGGTATTTTGTCTGTCTGAGCCTGGGATGAGTATGGGGTGAGTGGCCTAGGTCATGCTATGGTGGCCTTGCAGGTGAGCTACAGCACTTGAATTGAATTCTTGCCTATGCTATCAGTGGAAGAGAATATAAACATTGCCACTTACAGGCACCTCCAAACCCGAAGAGTTTCCACAGAGCCTGGAGAGTTCTCGCAGTTTCTCAGCCTTCTCTACGCAGTCTCTCTCTCATTTGTTGTGCAGAAGCTATTCAGCCAATCTCAGGTGTTTTTCAGGTGGAAATGCTTTGCATGTAGTTGTATATTCTGAGTGTTCATGGGTCTTCCTATGCTGAAATCGTGGACCTTTCTCCCTAAATCACTTCTTATAGGCTGAGGAATTACTATAATTCAGGAGTCTGGTATAATTGCTCAGAATATCCATGCAATAGCCTTAAGATTCCTATTTATAATCCAGAATCCTTATATAGTTACTTATCTGAGTGTCCAGGTTTCTGACATATATGTGTATGACACCTTTTGCTCTGAAATCATATTGTACATTCCAATAGAATATGTGTAACAGGCTCTGAAGGGCCCTCATTATCACCTCGCTGACTCTCCCAGGGAGCACCTGCCCCACAGTGCGAGAAGTACAACTGGGCTCTCTACAGCAAAGATTTGGTCACCCTCTTGAGTAGCTCAGTTTGATGTATTTAATGTTGCTGGTGAAGTCATGTTCACCTGGAATTGTTTTAGATTTATTCTGTGTTCCCTGAATTTTTATCAGTGCTAGAAAAATTCCTGATTGCTCAATGTACTTTCTAGCTCCCCACCCCCAAATGTGCACCAAATGTGCACGGAGCCAAAATTTCATATCTGTTCCAAACTTCATACTCTTCTATCCACCCCCACCGCCTCTGCTGATTTTTGTGTTTTAAATTGTTTACTTTTTTTTCTCTGAAAAATAAAGACCTAACCCTTTTAACATAAACAGTTAACTTTCTCAATCTAATCATTGCTTCAAATTTTTGTTAAAAAATTTTGAGATATAATCCTATAATAAAAGCGTAATATGCCACCCCAACTGGTTTGGCTCAGTGGATGGAGCATTGGCCTGTGGACTGAAAGGTCCTAGGTTCAATTCCGGTCAAGGGCATGTACATTGGTTGCGGGCACATCCCCAGTAAGGGGTGTACAGGAAGCAGCTGATCGATGTTTCTCATCAATGTTTCTAACTTTCTATCCCTCTCCCTCTGTAAAAATCAATAAAATAAAGAAAGCCTAATATGCTAAGTGTCTGAACATTCATTCGACTGTTCGACCAGTTGCTATAACATGCACTGACCACCAGGGGCACATGCTCTGACCAGTAGGTTAGGAATCTGCTGAGTTCTGGCTGATTGGGACTGGGCAAGCGGGGGCCAGAGATACTCTGGAGCTCTCCCACAGGCCCTCTCCTGCCAGCCAACCTCCTGTGGTCCCTCCCCAGCTGACTGGCTCTGATTGGCCCTGATCAGGACTGGGTGATATGGCCCCAATTGGCCCTGATCAGTTCCGAATGGAACTGGACAAGATGAGTCAGACATCCCTGGAGCCCTCCTGTAGTTCCTCCCTAGTCTGATCATGCACTGGTGGGGTGCCTTGGCCTGGATTCTGCCCTCCAGCAATCCAGGACCCTAGGGAGATTTCAGAGAGCCAGTTTTGGCCTGATCCTAGCAGACCAGGCCAAGAGACCCTATTGGTGTATGAATTTGTGCACCAGGCCTCTGGTTGATATATAACATTCTGTAAGTTTAAGGTGTATAGTGTATTAAGTTGATTTATTTATATATTTCTAGAGACCTGGTGCATGGACTTGTGCACCAGTGGGGTCCCTCAGCCTGGCTTGTGCCCTTTAACAATCCGGGACCCCTCGGGAGATGTTGGACTGCCGGTTTTGGCTTCATCCCCACAGGTTCTCACGGGTGTAGTAGTGTGTAAAGCAGCAGGCAGCCAGGGAGGAGCCTGAGCCTGGGCTGGGCACTGTGCCACTCGTGCTCAGCCTGGCCCTGCTGTACCTGCTGCCTCCATGTCTCAGTAGTACTGCCGCAGAGGTGGCAGATGCTTGTAATGCTGCAGCTGTGCTCGTCAGCCATGAGCTCAGTGTCTGGCACCACTGTGGGAGCACACTGGCCACTAGGGGGCAGCTCCTACATTGAGCATCTGCCCTCTGGTGGTCAGTGTGCATCATAGCTACCAGTTGACCAGTTGGGTGGTTCCTTACACATATATATCCAATCTAATAAAAGAGTAATATGCAAATTAGATGTCACTCCATCACAAAGATGGCCACCCCCATAGCCACAAGAGGGTGGCACTCAGTCCAGCTCAGCCCCAGCACAGAAGTGGTTAAGCCTGTTAGTCAGGCAAGTGAGGTGGGGCGGGGGCCACAGGGATGCAACAGAGGGGGCTGGGGGTTCCCTGTCCAGGCCAGAGGCCTTTGACAGAGGCCTCAGGCATGGACAAGGGCATAGCCAGTGATCTGAGGGGTCAGGGGCAGAACTGGTGATTGGAGCAGGCAAGGGCAGAGCTAGTGATTGGAGGGTTATGAGGGTGCCCTACCCAGGCATAAAGCCTGGGCCAGAGGCCTCAGGCCTGGGAAGGGACAAGGCTGGAGAGCATAGGGGCCTGGGCTCCACAGAGTCAGTGATCAGAGGGGCAGGGGCAGAGCCTGCAATAACAGGGGCCTGGGCACTCATGGAGCCAGCAAAGCAGGGGTCTGGGGGTCCCCTGCCCAGGCCTGCAGCCTTGGCCAGAAGTTGCAGTGGGGCAGAGGTGGAGCTCACTATCTCAGGGCTTGGGCAAGGGCAGAGCCAGCGATGGCAGGGGGTAGGATCAGAGCTGGTGATTGCAGAGGTCTGGGCCCTGTGAAGCCAGCAATGGGAGGGGATTGGGGGTCTTCTGCCCAAGCCTGCATCCTTGGCCAGAGGTTACAGACCTGGGCAGGGGTGGAGCTGGGATTGGAGGGGCAGGGGTGGAGCCGGTGATTGGAGTGAACTACAAAGGAAACAGCTTTTATTTCCACTCATTGGCTAATCTCCCTGTATGCCATTGGTAATATTCTTAGTATTTTGGACAATAAAAATCTCTAAAGGTGATCTAGGGTTTTTCCACCACACTTCTGGGGAAAAAAATGAAAGTCTACTGCTGGAGGGCTAAGAAATGTGATATTCTGCCCTAGCTGGCTTAACTCAGTGCATAATGAATGCCTCAGCCTGCTGACTGCATAGTGTGGGTTCAATTCTGACAAAGAGCATGTACCTAGGTTAAGGCTCCTCCCTAACCGGGGCCCAGGTCAGGGCACATGCAGGAGGAAACCAATCAAAGTGTTCCTCTCACTTTGATGATTCTTTCTGTTTTTTCCTTCTCTTCCACATTCTCTAAAAATCAATGGAAACATATCCTCAGATGAGGATAAAAGAAAGAAAGAAAGAAATGCTAACTAAACTAATAAAGGCATAATATTAAAATTAACCGTTTCTTCTGGATGGGTAAGCCAGGCTCATCAGCCAATCAGAGCGACTGTATGCAAACTAGCCCAGCCAACATGGAGGCCGCCACTCATGGACCTGAGTAAACGGCAGCTTCCATTGCAGCAGGAGTGAAAATGAAACTGTGGCCTGCTCCACTTATCCTGGCTCAAGTAAAATATGTTTGCAACAAAATATCAATCATAGAATCCTCCGGAGCTGAAGGAAACAGCAAGCCTGGCCTGACCATTAAGAGTAACATTGTCTCATTATAGAAGCGCGAGGTGAAGCAGAGAGGAGGCTTCGTTAGTAGGCCTCAGCTTAAAGGAACAGTGCATCAATTATAGAAGATAAACAACCCCCAGAAACCTGCGTCCAGCCAGCCTTGCTGGGACATTGGGTCAATGGGAGCTGTGGGCAGCCTTAAAGCCTGAAAGCACCAATCAGCCCATCACCCATGATGGCCACAACCCAATGGGGTGAGAAATGTTACTGGGAGGCTTGGCCAGCCTGCAAACAGCCATCATCCCCTCACCCGGCTGGTCAGGCATGCCAGCAGGTGGACATCCCCAGAGGGGTCCCAGACTGTGAAAGGGCACAGGCTGGGCTGAGGGACCTCTTGAGTGCACAGAGCGGCTGCAGGGCGGAACAGCACAGGCCCCAGGACCGGTGAGTGGGAAAGAGGTGGCAGGGTTGGCGGCCTGCTTGGCGGGCTTTCCAGGCCCTTTGCGAGGCACCGAGGAGTGGGAAAGCAAGGCAGCAGGGTACCGGTGAGTGGGAAAGAGGCAGCGGGGGCATCTTGGCCTGCTTGGAGGCTGCCCAGGCCCTTTGTGGGGCACCGGGGAGCAGGAAAGCAAGGCTGCAGGGGCCAGGGTCCTGCTTGGTGGCTCCCCAGATCATTTGGTGGCACCAGGGAGTGGGAAAGGAAGGCAGCAGGGGACCGGTGAGTGGGAAAGAGTTGGCGGCAGCCTGCTTGGCGGCTCCCCAGGCCCTTTGGGGGGCACTGGGGAATGGGAAAGCAATCTCTTGGGGGCTGGGGACCTGCTTGATGGCTCCCTAGGTCCCTTCCAGGGATCAAGGAGCAAGAAAAGGCTGGCCTGACCATGAGGCAGGGTTTTCCCTGCTTTCTGGTGGATGGAGGAAGATGGGCAGTAGGCAAGTTTGGGAGGCAGGCAGCACCCAGCCCTGGCCACAGCTCAAAAAAGAGAACAACATGCAGGGGAGGGAAAGAGTCTGAGAGATCAATACAGAGGAGTGCCTGCTCCAAGCTTCTCTGGTATGCCTGGGGGCAGGCCCCCAGCAGGTAGGCACACACAGGAGGACTGCTCTGAGCCTCAGATGCAGCTGGGGGCAGGTCCCCAGTGGCAAAACACACACACACACACACACGGCGGACTGGGGCCATCATAGAACATCCACTGAGTGGTTCCAGACTGTGAGAGGGGGCAGGCTGGGCTGAGGGACCCCCACTCTCCCCTGTGCACAAATTTCATGCACCAGGCCCCTAGTATCCTATAAAAGACACATCTTGAAAATGCCTAAAGAAAGTTGTCATTTTTTCATGGTGAAGGGACTGGAGTCCATGTTGATGAAAACACCTTGATGGCTGCAGTGACTGGCAGTGGCTGCAGCAACAGGGTGTTGAGGCTGGTGGATTCCACTGATTAGCCTGGTCACCTCCAACAAAGGGAGGCCAGACTGCAGCTTATGCCTGCTCCCCAAGGGGAGCAGGGAACGGGTCTAAGCCATCAGTAGGACACCTCCTGAGGGCTCCTAATGTGTGACAGGGGGAAGGCTGGGCTGAGGAACCCCCCTCCAGTGCATGAATTTTGTGCACTGGGCTCCAATATATATATATATATTAGGAGCCCGTTGCAGGAAGATTCCTGCAAGAATAGGGCTTCCTGAGCCAGAGCGAAACAGAGAAGGGAGCAAAGCCTCAGCAGGCTTCGCTTTCTTCTCTGCTGCCTCAGCTCCCTCCCTTCTCTGCCACTTTGCTCCCTCATATCTCCATAGTCTCTGCTGCCTCATTTCCTCCGATCTCTGCTGCCTTGCTTCCTCCCATCTCTGCTGCCTCACTTCCTCCTGTCTTCCCTGCCTCGCTCTCTCTCATCTCTGCTGCCTTACTCCCTTCTGTCTCCGCTGCCTCGCTTTCTCCCATGTCTGCTGCCTCTTTTCCTCCCTTCTCTGTTGCCTCGTTCCCTCTCTTCTCTGCCACTTGGCTCCCTTCTGCAGCACTTGGCTTCCTTCTAGGCTGTCTTCAGTCTTCGCTCCATGCCTATGTATACAATTTAACCACCATCTTGGCTGGGTTAATTTGCATATAGCCACTCTGATTGGCTGGTGGGTGTGGCTCGGCTGGTGGGTGTAGCTTAGTTGTCTCTGTCTTGGAGTGATGGTTAATTTGCATATTACTCTTTTATTAGATTATATATTATGATTACTACCTAATATTAGTGTACAATTTTATTAGGTCATACAATTATCTTTTTATGTGTGTGGTGAGAACATTTAAGATCTAGTATGTAGAAACTTTCAAGTATATAAAGAATATTGTTGGCTATAATCACTATATCTCCCTAACTTAATCATTTTCCAGTTGCAAGTCTGAACCCTTGACCAACTTTTTCTTACCCACTAATCTCCCTTTCAACAGTCCATGGTAATCACCATTATACTTCTGTTTCTATGGGTTTGCCATTTTTAGATTCCACATATAAGTAATATCCTATATTATTTATCTTTTTCTGTGTGCCTATGTCACTTAACATAATACCTTCATGGTCCATCTATGTTGTCCCAAATAGAAGGATTTCCTCCTTTCTTATGACTGAATAATATTTTAGTGTGTGTGTGTGTTTGTGTGTGTATTTCATATCTCTTAAATTGCTTCCATTTATTGGCTCTTGTGAATAATCCTAACTAATAAAAGTGTAATATTAAAATTAACCATTTCTTCGGGATGCCTAAGCCATGCCCACCAGCCAATCAGAGCAACTGTATGCAAATTAATCCAGTCAACATGGAGGCCGGCACTCAGGGAGCTTAGTAAACGGCAGCTCCCATTGCAGCAGGAGTGAAACGGTTTGCGGGTTGCCTGGGCGTCTCTCTGCTCCAGGGAACATCATATTTGCAACAAATGTTTCAATCCCAGGAGCTGAAGCAAACAGCAGGTGGAGCCTCACTTCTAATTAAACATTGTTTCATTATAGAAGCCAGAGCTGAACGAGAGAAGAGGTTTTGTTATTAGGCCCCAGCTTAAAGGAACAGTGTATCAATTATAGAAGATAAACAAACCCCAGAAACTTGCATCCAACCAGCCTTGCTGGGACATTGGGTCAATGGGAGCTGTGGGCAGACTGAAATTCTGAAAACAGCCATCAGCCCGTCACCTATGCTGGCCACACCCCAATGGGGTGAGGGACGTTACTAGGGGGCTTGGCCAGCCTCAAAACAGCTATCAGCCCCTTATCCAGGCTGGCCAGGTACCCCAGTAGGGACCCAAAACCTGAAGGGACTGTGGGCAGCCTGAAAATGGCCCTCAGCCCATCACCCAGGCTGGCCACACCCCAATGGGGTGAGGATCCACACTGAGGTCTTGGCCAGCCTGCAAGCAGCCATCAGCCCCTCACCCAGGCTAGTCAGGCATGCCAGCAAGTAGACATCCCCCCGAGGGGTCCCAGACTGCGAGAGGGCACAGGTTGGGCTGATGGACCTCCCGAGTGCACAAATTTTGTGCACCAGGCCCCTAGTGGTGTAATAAACATGGGGTTATGGATATATTTTTGATAGCCTATTTTTCTTACTTTTAGAAGTATAGCCAAAAGTGGATTTGTGGGTGAGATAGCAGCTCTATTTATCTTCTTAACAAACCTCCATACTATTTTTCATAGCGGTTGCACTGGTTTTACATCTCCACCAATAGTGCACAAGATTCTGTGTTATCTTGTATATCACCAAGTTTCCTTAGCACAGCTATTTTGACTTTTTTATTTTGTAAATCATATATCTGCATGTCTGTATTTGTTTGCTGGACGATTGTTGTAGAATTTGGTGACCTAATGCTTCCTTGATTTTTCATGTTCTTTGGAATTTTGCATTGTTGTTTTTGCATTTGAATCAGCAGTCACCGACTTATGTTTACTACTTTCTGGGTGCAGATACCTTTCGTCAGTACTGCCATAGATAAGGCTTTTTCAGATCTTGTATGAATATACCTGCTCTGTGCTTTATGCTCCCTCTTGTGGGAGAATTATTGAGCCTGTTTATCTTTCCTTTATTCTATAAAGCACCAGGCTACACGCTGATCTTCTTAGTAGTAAGTTTTTCTTTCTTTTCTTTTCCTGAAGGTGGTGCTACAGCTCAAGTTTGTGGTTCTCTCCTGTCTACAACCCCTTTTCTGTATTCTGCTCTTGCTTCCTAGCCTTTTATTTATTTTTTATTTTTTTAAATATATTTTATTGATTTTTTACAGAGAAAAGGGAGAGGAATAGAGAGTTAGAAACATCAATGAGAAACATTGATCAGCTACCTTCTGCACACTCCCCACTGGGGATGTGCCCACAACCAAGGTACATGCCTTTGACCGGAATCAAACTGGGGACCCTTGAGTCTGCACGTCAATGCTCTATCCACTGAGCCAAACCGGTTAGGGCTTGTCCTAGCCTTTTAAATCTTGCTCTTGCTGCTGCCCTTGGCAGTGTATACATTGAGGTGGGCACAGAGGGGAGGAGATATGGATTGGAATGCAGGTCAACTGTAAGAAAATTTTCTTTATGATTTGTGGTCAGGCTTCATGATGGAGTACAGAATGCAGTCAGGAGGAACCCTGTCTCTTCAACATGCTCTCTAGTAATTTTCTTTTCCAGATCTGCTCCCTCTCACCAGTCACTGCGCTCCTAATTCAATATCTGGATGCTTGAGAGAGAAATGAGCTCTTTGGAAGCATCCTGCAAACCAGGGGAAGCTCGGCATCCACTCACCCACTCTCTATCCCTGTGAGAGAAATCACGGGCACCGGCGGGCCTTCTTTTAGCCTTACACTGAGCTGCCTCAGAAGAGGAATGATGCTGGCAAATTCAAGCTTTCCTCTCGTCCACACCAATGCATTCAAATTCATCTATTTTGTGCTCCAACAGAGAGCTGGAACTTCTCCTTTGGAAATGTGGACTTCCACAGAAGTTCTCTACTCCATAGGTGTCAGCCCAAATCAGGGCTGTAGGTGCTCCTGGACTGCAGCTAGGCGGGGCTGGAGCAATTCACAATATCCTGTAGGTGTCACAGCCAGTACTGGAGTCTTTCTGCCTATAACCTGATGTGTAGATGGGCAAGACTCCTTCCAGGTCCTTTTGCATTGGCACTTTTGTTCGTGGATAGATAACAAATTCTTGTTGTTGAAGAAGGAAAATAACAAGGGATATCTCATGCTGACTTGCACCAGATTGCTATTGTCACTCCTGAGGTATTATGATCCACTCCCATGGGTTGCTTTCCATCATTATTGTAGCATTATGCTATTTCTTTATTATAATACTTTCCACACTGTTTTTACTTGCTTATATTATACTAGAGGTCTGGTGCATGATAATTCATACACTGGAGGGAGGGGTTCCCTCAGCCCGCCTAACCTCTCACAGTCTGGGAGCCCTCAGGGATGGGAGCTGACCTAGCAATCAGGAGAAAGCGATGCCCCATCACACCTCTACTGCTGCCACTGTCCGCAGCCAAGCCTCGGCTGGCCCTTGTTATCTGAGTCTCAGCCGGCCCTGGGTGGCTGGGGGGCTGAAGGGACTGGGGGACTCCAGAGGCAGACGCATGGCGTGGGCCCAGCCTTGTCGTGCTTATGCCCCCCCTGGTGGGGCTGAGGAAACTGTGTGCCACCATCTTGTGGCTGTGGGTGCTGCCATCTTTGAGGGTGTGGCAGTCAATTAGCATATTCCCTTCTTATTGGCTGTGGGCGATTTCATCTGTGCCACAACATGAGGGTCAATTAGCCTATTCCCTCCTTATTAGATAGGATCTTTCTAAATAAAATATCTGGTGTGTGGGAGCAAAAATGGTGTCTACACTGCTCCTCTGTTTATCCACTCCTTATCCTTGTACTATGCTGGTCACTTTAAAAAATTAGTTTTTGAATTAATCGTTGATATATATATATTTAAAATATATTTTATTGATTTTCACAGAGAGGAAGAGAGGGATAAAGAGTAAGAAACATTAATGAGAGAGAAACATCAATCAGCTGCCTCCTGCACCCCTCCCCATTGGGGATATGCTCACAACTAAGGTACATGCCCTTGAATGGAATTGAACCTGGGATCCTTGAGTCCGCAGGCCGACACTCTATCCACTGAGCCAAACCGGTTAGGGCATGGTTGATAGTTTTTAAGTGCTGAATAATGAAGGCCTTAATTTAACTGACCCTATTACCAAATTCTCTCAAATATAATTCTTTATTCTGTAATGACAGTGACATTGAGATTCTTGAAATAATATAAAATACATGAGTTTCTAATTGGCAGGTCACTTTACCCAGATTCCCATATCTCTCTCAGTGTGATTAGACTTCTGAATGAAGAATACAGAATCATTCCTACTGAAAATGCAAAGTAGAATGAACATGAATAGTTTTACCTTAGGCAAAGGCTTAGCAGGTTTGCAGTGGAGGCCTCCAACAAATTGAAAATGTGGCAAGAGTGGGCGAGGGAAATCAAAATCCCAATAGGTTCGAATAAACCATATTTCTGCTTTTGCCATTAACTCGAATAATGTAGTGGGTCTTCCTAAAGTGGAAAAAAGAACAAAAAAGTAGAAAAAATAAGAATATTTTAATGTGAATATATCATTTTTTAAAGTTTGTAATAACGTAGTCAGAGATGTTTAAAGTGTCTGTGGCTTGATAGTGCAAACATATTTATAATAGAGGTCTGGTGCACAAAAATTTGTGCACTCGGTGGCGGGGGTCCCTCAGCCTGGCCTGTGCCCTCTCGCAGTCTGGGACCCCTTGGGGGGATGAACACCTGCTGGCGTGCCTGACCAGCCTGGGTGAGGGGCTGAGGGCTGTTTGCAGGCTGGCCACAGCTCCCATTGACCCAAGGTCCCAGCGAGGCTGGCTGGAAGCAGGTTTCTGGGGTTTATTTATCTTCTATAATTGAAACTTTGTTGCCTTGAGTGGAGGCCACAGGCGGCCTAGGCAGGCAGTTTCCTCCATTGCTGGCCTCCTGTTTGCTCTAGCTCCATGGCTGCTGGTCGCCATCTTGGTTGGGTTAATTTGCATATCATTGCTCTGATTGGCTGGTGGCTGTGGCTTGGCTGGTAGGCGTGGCTTAGGTGTAATGGAGTGAGGGTTAATTTGTATATTATTCTTCTATTAGATTAGATAATACTAGGAGCCTGGTGCACGAAATTCGTGCACTTGGTGGGGGGGGAGTCCTCAGCCCAACCTGCCCCCTCTCAAACATTGGGAGCCCTCAGGGGGTGTCCCACTGACAGCTTAGGCCTGCTCCCTGCTCCCCTTGGGGAGCGGGCCTAAGCCACAGTCTGGCCTCCCTTTGTGGGAGGCCACCAGGCTAATCAGGGGAAGCCACCAGCCTCATCATCCTGCTGCTACAGCCACTGCCAGTCACCGTAGCCACCAAGGTGTTTTTATCAACATGGACTCCAGTCCCTTCACCATGGAAAAATGACAACTTTCTTTAGGCATTTTCAAGATGTGTCTTTCATAGGATATGGCATTTCTTTCTTTCTTTCTTTTTATTCTAATCTGAGGATATGTTTCCATTAATTTTTAGAGAATGTGGAAGAGAAGGGAAAAACAGAGAAACACCAAAGTGAGAGGAACACTTTGATGGGTTGCCTCCTGCATATGCCCTGACCTGGGCCCCAGTTAGGGAGGAGCCTGCAACCTAAGTACATGCCCTTGGTCAAAATTAATCCCAGACCCTGCAGTCAGCAGGCTGAGGCATTATGCACTGAGCCAAACCGGCTAGGGCAGGATATAACATTTCTTAGCCCTCCAGCAGTGGACCTTCATTTTTTTATCCAGGAGTGTGGTGGAAAAACCCTAGATTGACTTTAGGGATTCTTATTACCTAAGTTACTAAGAATATTACCAGTGGCGTACAGGGAGCTTAGCCAATGAGCGGTCAGAAAAGGTGTTTCCTCTAGTTCACTCCGATCACCGGCTCCACCTCTGCCCCTCCAATCCCTGTTCCACCTCTGTCCAGGCCTGTAACCTCTGGCTGAGGATGCAGGCCTGGGTGGGGGACCCCCAGACCTATGCAATCACTGGCTCTGCCCCTGCCCAGGCTTACAGTCTCTGCCTGAGGCTGCAGGCATGGGCAGAAGATCCCCAGGCCCCTCCAATCACCGGCTTCACAGAGTCCAGGCCTCTGTGATCACTGGCTCTGATCCTGCTCCCTGACATTGCCAGCTCTGCCCTTGCCTCACTGGCAGCCTCTGGCCAAGGCTGTAGGCCTGGCAGGGGATTCCAGGACCCTCATATTTCGGGCTCCACCCTTTTGCCACTACAGCTTCTGGCCAAGGCTACAGGCTTGGGCAGGAGACCCCCAGACCCCTGCCATTGCCAGCTCTACCCTTGAGCCTCTGGCCAAGGCTGAAGGCCTGTGCAGTCGATCCCCAGATCCTTGTTTTGCTGGCTCCACCAGTGCCCAGACCCTTGCTATCACAGGCTCCGCCCCTGCTTCTCCCTTTGCTGGCTCTGTGGAGCTCAGGCTCCTGTGATCTCCAGCCTTGCCTCTGCCCAGGCCTGAGGCCTCTGGCCCAGGCCTTATACCTGGGTAGGGCACCCACATACCCTCCGATCACCAGCTCTGCCCCTGCCTCCTCCGATCACTGGCTCTTCCCCTGACCCCTCAGATCACTGGCTATGCCCTTGCCCATACCTGAGGCCTCTGGCGAAGGCTTCTGGCCTGGGCAGGGGACCCCAGCCCCCTCTAATTGTGTGTTCTGCCCCTCGGGTCCCCCGCCTATCCTGCCACCTGCCTGGCTAACAGGCCTGACCACTTCAATGGTGGGGCTGAGCCGGACTGGGCTCTGCCATCTTGTGCCTGTAACTTAGGTACATGCCCTTGGTCAAAATTAATCTCAGGGCAGCCATATTTGTGACTGAGTGATGCCTAATTTGCATATTACTCTTTTAGTAGATAGGATACATGCGTTGTATTATATTGCTCATATATATTAACAATATACATAAAATTTAACAGTTTTTCTTCTCTAACATCACATCAGGACATTCACAATCATAGAAAATGGTTAAACCTAAGCCACTATAGAATTAAACATGCATTTTCTTACTCTGTAAAGCTGCAGAAGTAATAGATGCAAATGTAAATAATTATTTCAATTCCTCAATTAATTAACTCTGCAATATCCATGGAAACAGTTTCCTTAGATTATGTAGTCTAGTTTCGGCATTTTAGCAAGCTATTCCTTTTCTCCTAGATTTCCCAAAAACTGAGGTTTTGAGTGTATGGCTCAATTCCTGGTACTATACCTACATTTGCCTCATTTTAGGAGCCTAATAATACCGGTACATTAATAAAAACATAAATAACCACTGGAATATTTTCATAATACATAGTTATAGATGTGCTCACTTAAATTTGACTCATTTTGTTTTTTATGAAAGGAGAGTTTTCACAAAATGTAGTTTACTGACTTACATGTCCACCCATCAACAAAAGTTTAGTGTTTAAGCAGAGGAGTTGTAAGTACTCAGTGGAGGAAAGTGAAGTCATTAGAAACTTGAAATTATAGATTCCTGAGTCTGGCACAGAGCACCTTCAGGTAATATGTCAAAATAGCTCAATTTTTAAATCAAACTAAACTACATGAGAGGAAGCAATTCCTCAATGACTTCATATTTTAAGCATTTCCATAATATTTGTGAAAATGAAAGATTATTTTATAATCTTATTTTATCATTTTACTTATAAAAAACAAATTTCTCTGACTTAATATTTATACAAACCCACCTTTTAGAGCACCAAGAAAGTTAGGATTTCATGCTACCAAGTAAGGACATGACTTACCTAGTGCTTTGCTATAAAGCTGATCCCACTTCTCACTAAATGTTTGGAACCAGAAGTCAAAATAAAGCACATACATCATATTTTTTACTCGCTCCATGAATGTCATTTGATCACTGAATTCTGATAAGACAATAGGTACGTAGGATGGAGGGAATGGAAGTCCTCCACTGTACTTTTCAATGTTGTAGCCAGCAGAGACACGAAGACTGTACACAAAAGGTATTTTAAGTAGCTCAGCCAGCAGCTCACCACAGGGTCCAATGGCATCAGCAAGAACGACATCAAATCTTCATTCCTGTAGCTTTGTCATAAGTTTCTTGTTCAAAACTACATCTTTACAGAGTGTTTGAATACAATCAGTATATTCAAGAGTGAGATCTTGAATTACTGAAAAATAAGTCCAAAATGTATCTTTTGGCACATATGTCCATTTAGAAACCAGCTGTAGGAAAAGATCCTCAAAATCATCTTTTGTTAAAGATGCAGGAAAAATCTCAAATTGAATAGCAGATGGTTTATTGGGATCAACAAGAATTGAAGCTGAAGATGTCAGAACAGTCACTTCATGACCTCTCTGGACAAGTTCATCCAGGATTGTCTTCATGTTCATCCAATGGCTGTATTCTGTGGGCCACACCAACACCTTTCCACAACTCCCAGGGCTGAGGTGACCACTCAGCTGTAGCAGCAGCAGAACTGAAATCCACTTCATAGGCATCCTGGTGGGACACTTGCTTCTTTTCAAATGGCTGATCCCTTTTATCTTGGCTCATGCTTATGTCCAAAGAGAAATCAATCAGGAAGTTAAAATAAAACTTCTACACCCAAAGTAAATACATTTGATAAACAGTCAGCATTTTATGGCATCAGAAAATTATAAAGTAAATGACTTTTTAAAAATTTTTAAAAAATTTTTCTTTGTAAATGACCTTTTAAAAATACAAATATGTGTAATATCTAAAAGTGCTATCATCCAGCTGGGTCATCTTTGCAGTTTTCCTGTGTTGTGTAATTTATTACAGATGAATGTCATAATTATAGGAAGTTAGAGGTGAATGTGCCTGTAATCATTTTTGTGAAGAAACAGAGCTAAAGCGATTATGCAGCTGACAAAGAATTACCTGGATGACAGCTCCAGAGATTTTATTTATTTATTTGTTAAATTTATCTTTATAGCTGAAAGTATTACAGGTATCCCCATTGTGTCTTTTTCATTGGCCGCCTCCTCCCCAAACCTGCCCCTCCCTAGTTTGTGCCTCGGTACTGTCTGTGACCATGAGCTATGAGTATATGCATATAAATTCCCCAATCAACCTCTGCTGCTCCCTCCCACAGTATCCACCCCCATCTTTTCTCTGAAATTCATCAGTCTATTCATGGTTTTGTCTCTGAATCTTTTTGTTCATCAGTTTATTTTGTTCATTAGATTCCACAGGTGAGTGAGGTCACGTGATACTTATCTTTTTCTGGCTGGCTTATTTCAGCTAGCACAATTACTCTCCAGGTCCATTCATGCTATTGCAAATGGTAAGAACTTCTTTTTTTACAGCAGCATAATATTCCATTGTGTACATGTACCACAGTTTTTTTTAAAGTATTACATGTTTCCTTTTCTCCTGATTGAAACCCTCCAACACCACTCCAATCCCAGAGGGCAAATCCCCACTGCCCCAGTGTCTGTGTCCTATGATTTTGCTGATATTCATGCATTCAAGTCCTTTGGTTGACCTTTAACACCCCCTCCCCTGCCATTTGTCTCTGGATATATTTTTGTTCATCAGTTTACTTTGATCATTGTATCCCACATATGAGTGAGATCATGTAATATTGATCTTTCCCCGACTGGCTTATTTCTCTTAGCATAATGCTCTCCAGTTCCATCCATGCTATTGCAAATGGTAAAACTTCCTTCTTTTTTATAGTGATGTAATATTCCATTGTATAGATGTATGGTAGCCTTTTATCTCTAATATCACATCAATACATTCAGAATCATAAACATTTTCTTAAGCATTAAAGAATTAAATATGCATTTATTTACTCTGTAAAGCTTCAAAATTAACTAATACAAATGTAAACAGTGATTTCAACTCATTAGTCAGTCAATCCTACTATACACACTAATTTCTACAATTTAGCAAGCTATTCCCGTATTTCTAGATTTTTAACTAAATTATGAGATCTTTGGGAGTATGGCCACTATTACATTTGGTTCATGTTCAGAGCTTAACAATATTTGTATATGAAGTAAAAATATTTGCTAAAAACAGCTGGAAAGCTTTCATAAAGTATGGAAATAAATGTGCTCACCCTTAATTTTGTCCATAATGGAGAAATATAGTTTTAAAAAATATAGACTTTTAACTTGATTATCTATTTTCAACAAGATTTTAAACCTTTAAAACAGATGACTTATAAGCCCTTAGTGAAGGGCTAAAACTTCGGTTATAGGTTCCTATCTGAGGAAGAGTCATATTTCTCCATTGTCAAAGACTCCTTTAGGTAGTATGGCAAAACAGTATAATTTTTAAATAAGAAAACTGAGGAGAAACAAATAGAAACAATTTCCCCATTGGTCCCTAGACATTGTGCTAAAAATATGTAACTCCGCAATTTACATTTGTGCTTTGATGAAAATATTTAGTGAAATTTATAATGCCTTTATTGAAGATAAAAAAATTATAATAAAATCTTTACAGAGCTTTTCAACTAAGTCAGAACCTTCCCAAAGCATTTCTTGTATTAGCAAAAAATGTGCCCAAAATGTATCTTTTGGCAGATCATATGTCCATTTATTGATCAGCTGCATGAAAAAAGAAACCATATCATCTTTTGTTAAAGATGTAGGAAAAACTTCAAATTGAATAGCAGATGGTTTATTGGGATCAAAAAGAATTGATGCTGAAGATGTCAGAACAGTCACTTCATGACCTCTCTGGACAAGTGCATCCAGGATTGTCTTCATGTTGATCCAGTGGCTGTATTCTGTGGGCCACACCAGCACCTTTCCACAACTCCCAGGGCTGAGGTGACCACTCAGCTGTAGCAGCAGCAGAACTGAAATCCACTTCATAGGCATCCTGGTGGCACACTTGCTGCTTTTCTTTTCTTTTTTTTTTTAAATTTATTTATTTTTTTTAATTCATTGCTTAAAGTATTACAACAAGTGATAGATAAGTATTACAACAGATGATAGATGTACAGAAGGCAGAAAGACATATGAAAACATGCTTTTCTTTTCTTTTTTAAATTTAATTTTATTGTTTAAAGTATTACAAGTAGTAGTGCATATGTCTCATTTTTTCCTCATTGACCTCCCCCTGGCCTCTCCTACCCCCTGGCACATGCTTTTACTCCCCACTCCCAGTGTCTTGCGTCCATTGGCTATGCTTATATGCATGCATACAAGTCCTTTGAATGATGTCTTACCTCCCACCCTCCCCTGCCTTCCCATTGCAGTTTGACAGTCTGTTTAATGCTTCTTTGCCTCTGTATCTATTTTTGTTCATCAGTTTATAATGTTCTTTATGTTCCACAAATGATTGAGATCATGTGGTATTTATCTTTCACTGACTGGCTCATTTCACTTAGTATAATGATTTCCAGTTCCATCCATGCAGTTGCAAATGGTAAGAATTCCTTCTTTTTTACAGCAGCATAGTATTCTATTGTACAGATGTACCACAGTTTTCTAATCCACACTGTTTCCAAATCTTAGCTATTGTAAATTGTGTTGCTATGAACATAGGGGTGCTTATATCCTTTCTGATTGGTGTTTCTGTTTTCTTGGGATTATATTCTTAGAAGTGGTATTACTGGGTAAAATGGAAGTTCTATTTTTAATTTTTGAGAAAATGCCATACTCTTTTTCACAGGGTTCCTTTTTCTCCGCATCCTCACCCTTAGTGAACAAACTTGTCGTTTGTTGATTTCTTGATGATAGCCATTCTGGCAGGTGTGAGATGGTACTTGATTGTTGTTTGATTTGCATCTCTTGGATGATTAGTGACTTTGAGCATATTTTCATATGTCTCTTGGCTTTCTATATGTCCTCTTCTTTTCAAATGGCTGATCCCTTTTACCATGGTTCATGCTTATGTCCAAAAAGAAATCAGCCAGGAAGCTAAAATATAAATCCTCCTCCTGAAAGTAAAAACAGTCATAGCATTTGGAGCACAAGTGGAAAAAGCAAAAGGTAGATGAACACTTAAGCAGTGATGATGACACAAAAACATGTCCTACTGTTCTTGTCATAGTTATTAGATTCCACACAAAGATACACACACAATATTTATTTACTTATGGAAACTAGCTCATGTTTAATTGTGACATTTTAAAACTGGACAAGTGCCCTGGCTGGTTTGGCTCCATGGATAGAGCAATTGGCCTGTGGACTAAAGGGTAGCAGGTTTGTTTTAGGTCAAAGGCACATGTCCAGGTTGCGGGCTCGATCTTCAGTAGGGGGTGTGCAGGAGGCAGCCAATCAATGATGTTTCTATCTCTTTCTTTCCCTTCTCTCTGAAATAAATAAAAATGAATTAAAAAAAATAAAATTGGACAAGTGTTTTGACATCTGCCCCTCCCCCCTTTTCCAGTTTCTTTAAAATGGCAGGAAACAGTAACCAATCACAGGTTTAATGACTTAATAAATTTACCCCTTTGGTTCCTATGTGTAGCACCCAACATTTCTTTGAAACCCCAGACAGATTCAGTGGTGGCCAACAGTAAGTTTCAGACCTCTAGACTCTAAAAGTTCAGGTTCTCTGGGCATTCCGTATTGCAGTACACTCATCCCAAACTGGTACCTCTTGTGGTTGGGGAACTTCCAATGTACCAGCTAAAAAAGCCTTTTCCCTTCAAGGGGAAGAAAAATCACTCATCAAAACTCAGCAGATATGGCTGTGTGGTCTTTCCTCCTGTTCCATGTCTTCAGGATTTATTTTGTTTTATTTTATTTTTTTTGCAGTGAAGCAAGAAAGACCAAAACCTAACCTGAGTTATAAGAAACAAGATAGTAATGGTATAAAGGGGTGATCAGGAAAAACTGAGAAGCTTCTTTACCTCCCACATCCAATGTCTATGCATCACAGAAAACAACAAATCTGCATACTGGTGTCAGGAAGATTGTACCTTATGTGCACCAGAGACAAAAAATCCATTTCCTTAGAAGGGAAGATACAGACGGCCTTTGGCCGAATGGGCCCCGCCTTCCTTGGTGGGGAGATGAACAAGGAAAGAGCTGCAAAGCCTCCAAACCCACTCATCCTCTCTGGATGGCAGGCAGACGCCTCCGTGTCCTGCACATGCCTTCAGTTTTGTAGGTGATGCATCTGGTGACGGGAACATCTCTGCAGAGGCTGAGCCTCTCAGGGAAGACTGAAGGCAGCCACTGCTAAAGTGCCATGAGGCCCCATAACATGCTGGTCTAACTCTTGGGCTGTTGGCAAAGATAGCAGTATCTTCACAGCTTTCTGGGATTGCCTGTCCTAAGGGCTTTGTGCTCTCTGCATCTCTTAGTTCCAAAAGTTTCAATGGGATGTGTAGGGCATGAGTTAAACAACACATGCCCACCTCCACTTGAGGCCTCTAGGGGTGGGGTGACCCAGAATCCAGAAATCGCTTATTGTGGTTTAGTCAGTGACAGACACTTGCTCTCCTGTGCTCAGCAACTGCAGGGAGTGGCACGTAAGGTGGCTGAGAAGCCAGGGAAGGCTTTGCTCCAAGTTTTGCAAGTCTGAAGGCATCCAAGGGCAACAGGCTGCCACTGTCAAGAGGCCCAGCCCTGCAGCGATCTTGAAGGCTTTCAGCCTCTGCAGGCAGCCAGGACCCAGTTAGGACCCAGCACCCTGCCATCTGCGCAGCTGGAGGGAATAGAGCGAAGACCCTGCCATGTAAGGGCCGGTGTCACAGTGGTAGATTGAAATTAGCTGTTGTTATATTTTTCAATCCATGTAAGTTTTGATGATAAATTAACTTAAACTGGATGAGAGCAAATAGCTGCCATGTCTGTAGCTAAGAAGTCATGCTGATGCTGGATGTACAGTATAACAAAGGAACATTGGTGGTCTTCTAAAATGAAATAGAAGGATGAATCATCGCACAGTTCTAACTTTGGGATAGTTTCTTTATCAAAAGATAAAACTAGCCCTAACCGGTTTGGCTCAGTGGATAGGATGTCGGCCTGCGGACTTACGGGTCCCAGGTTAGATTCTGGTCAAGGGCAGGTACCTTGGTTGTAGGCACATTCCCAGTGCAGGTGTGCAGGATTCAGCTGATCGATGTTTCTCCCTCATCAATCTTTCTAACTCTCTATCTCTCTCCCTTTCTCTCTGTAAAAAATCAATAAAATATATTTTAAAAAAGATAAAACTACAGAATTTTGCATCAAAATAATATTAAAATATTCTGAGTATTTGCAAAATAATATTAATATGTGAATACTTAATATTCTTGTGTTCATATGCAATGTTTGAAACACAATTAAGCTAATTTTTTGGTATAACTTTGCAATTAGAATAACAACTTTAAGAATATATTCAGATGGCTTTATTTTTGTTTTATTTTTTATAAGTTTCTATGTTTGGCGTGACATATTTATAACTCTTAACTAGGTAGTCACTTGAAAATGAATTTGGATCTCAGAAGCTAAATTGTGAAAAGTAAGGTTGTCACAGGAGATAGTGACCCTTACATCGCAACTTCTTGCTGGAATAAAGTGGAGGAGTCTTATCTACGAAGCATATCAGCTTCAGGCTTCTGAAAAAACTATTCTCTTTTATTCTTCTTTCCTGTTTTAAAAAACTTCTGGCAACAAAACAGAACACATTTTGTGATGACAAATGTAGCAGTTGCCACACAGGCCAGCAGGAACCCAATCACATCCAAGGAGTGGTACTGGAACCAGGTGAGGTCATGGGCGGCTGGCCGCAGGTGTTTGGCTCCTTTGTGGCGCATGACAAACTCGATCCAGAAGACTGCTAGATCCAGAGGTTTCATAGGCTGGTCATGATGAATTCTTGATAATTTCATAACATTCTCCTTATACCTGAAGGAGAAACACAAAGATACCAACATGGAAATAAAGTCAATTTGCTAACTAGGAAACCAATTATTCCCATTCAAAGTTGTTTGATTTTTAAATTAAAATATATTTTTATTGACAGATTAGCATGGCTAAGTGTTTGAGCCTTGACCCATGAACCAGGAAGTGACCATTAGATTCTGAGTCAGGGCATATGCCCAGGTTGCTGGCTCGATTCCCAATATGGGGTGTGTAAGAGGCAGCTGATCAATGATTCTCTCTCATTATTGATGTTTCTATCTCTCTCTCCTTCTCCCTTCCTTTCTGAAATCAATAAAAGTATATTTAAACAATTAGTCGCCCGGTGCATGAAATTTGTGCATGGGGGTGGATGTCCCTCATTCGGCCTGCATCTTCTCCAATCTGGGACCCCTCGTAGGATGTCTGGATACCAGTTTATGCCCGATCCCACCTAAACCAGCAGTCAGACATCCCTCTTGCAGTCTGGGACTGCTGGCTCCTAACTATTCACCTGCCTGCCTGCCTGATTACCCCTAGCCACTCTACCTGCTGGTCTGCTTACCCTCAACTGCCCCCCTGAAGGCTTGCTCACACCCAACTGCCTTCCCTCTGGCCTGATCACCCCTAACTGGCCCTCACTGATTGCCTGCTTGTCCCCAACCAGCTTCCCCTCCCCCCCGCCAGCCTGATCACCACCACTGTCCACTCCCCCCAACCCCCACACACTGGCCTGATCAGCCACAACTGTCCTCCCATCCTAGTCTGATCACTCACAATTGCCTTCCCCTTTTGGCCCCTAACTGCCTCAACCTCAACCCTGCCACCATGGCTTTCTCCAGAAAAATGTCTGGAAGGTCTCCTGCAAGGTCTCTCAGTCTAATTAGCATATTATCCTTTTATTAGTATAGATAGAAGCTTGGTGCATGAATGGAGGCCAGCTGGTTTGCCTTGAAAGGTGTCCCAATCAGGGTGGGGGTTCCATTGGGGGCAGAGCAGCCTGGACGAGGGGCCTGTGGTGGTTTGAAGGCCTGCCATGCCCCCACTGGGGTGGGGGTTTCCACTGGGTATGATGCCGGCCTGGGTGAGGGGCTGGCTCAGTTTGCAGGCCAGCCACATACCCATAGGGTGAGGGTCCCCACTGGGGATCTGGCTAGCCTGGGTGAGGGGCTGAGGGTCATTTTCAGGCTGGCCACACCCCCTTTCAGCATAGGGGTCCCACCTGGTGTGCCTGGCCAGCCTGACCAGCCTGGGTGAGAGGCTGAGGGCCATTTGCAGGCTTCTCACCAGCAGTCAGCTCAGGCAACCAAAGCCTCCTGTGCACTCAGGATGGCTTAGTGGCCCCCTCCCACAGGCCCCTCCTGGGGTGGCTGGCCTGGGTGGGCGAGAAGCTTAACTTCCTCCATTGCTGGGGGTGACCCAAACCTCCCGCGAACTCCGGCTGGCTCCAGGCTGGCTCCGTAGCTATGTCATCTTTGTCCAACTAATTTGCATATTCCCTCCTTATTGGCTGTGGGGCGGCATGGTGGTATGGTCAATTTACATATTTGTCTATTATTAGTGTAGATGTACTCAAAAAACATATTTTATGGTTCCATTATTTGAAATGTCCAGAAGGAGTAATCTATAGAGAAAGAAATTTGATTAATGGTTGCTCAGGTGAGGGAGATGGAAAGTGACTTCTGAGGCATATGATATGTATTTTTGGGATGACAAAAAAAGCTCTAAGTTTATATTATGGTTATAGTTTCATAGCTTTGTAAGCATACTACATATATTTGAATTATATAATTTAATGTGAATTTTATGGTATATAAATACTATTTCATAAAATCTGTTTAAATGATTATAATAAAACTAGAGGCCTGGTGTGGGATCCTGTGCCCTACCGCAGTCTGGGACCCCTCAGGGGATATCTACCTGCTGGCTTATGCCTGCTCCTCTGTGTATTAGGCCTAAGCTGGCAGTCAGACATCCCTTTGGTAGCCTGGGAGCCTTTGGGGGATGTCCACTTGCCAGCAGGGAGTAGGCCTAAGCTGCAGTAAGACATCCTTAGCACTACTAAGGAGGCAGGTGGGGCTCCCACCACCACCACCACTGTACTGGCAGCCAGCAGCCTGGCTTGTGGTTGAGCAGAGCTGCCCCTGTGGGAGTGCACTGACCACTAGGGGTAGCTCCTGCAGTGAGTGTCTGCCCCCTCGTGGTCAGTGTGTGTCATAGTGATTAGTCATTCCCAGTGGTTCTGCTGTTAGAGTCAATTTGCATATTACCCTTTTATTATATAGGATAGAGGCCTGGTACATGGGTGGGGGCTAGCTGGTTTGCCCTGAAGGGTGTCCCGGATCAGGGTGGGGGTCCTTCTGGGGTTCCAGGCCAGGCTGGGTGAGGAATTGAGGGCCAATTTCAGGTTTGCCACAGCCCCTTTATGGTGAGAGTCTCCCATGGGGTGCCTGGTCAGCCTGGGTCAGGGGCTAATGGTTGTTTGCAGGCTGGCCACAGCCCCTTTATGGTGCGAGTCTCCCATGGGGTGCCTGGTCAGCCTGGGTGGGGGGCTGATGGCTGTTTGCAGGCTGGCCAAGCCCCCCAGCAGGAACTTTCACTCCATGAGGGTGGGCCCATCCTGGGTAAGGCTGATGGCTGTTTGCAGACTGGGCACAGCGCCCAGCAAGGCTGGCTGGAAGCAGGTATTTGGGATTTATTTATCTTCTATAATTGAAACTTTGTTGTCTTGAGTGGAGGCCACAGCCAGCCTAGGCAGGTGGGAAATTTAGCTTCCTCCATAGCTGGGGCAAGCAAGTTTCCTGTTTGCTCTAACTCCATGGTTGCTGGCTATCATATTGGCTGGGTTAATTTGCATATAGTTGCTCTGATTGGTTGGTAGGCATGGCTTGGCTGGTTAGCATAGCTTAAGGGTAGTGGAGTGATGTCTAATTTGCATATTACTCTTTTATTAGATTAGATAAGTTTTTGAATGTAAAGATATTTACAGAAATATGAGGTATTGTATTTATTGAGGTAAATAATTTATGATTTTTTCCAGTTTATCACTCTTTCTTTTATATATTTTATCATATTTTAAAAAATGTGTCCTTATAATTACCTATAGAACTTTGTATTATTGAGGGAGAAAATTGTTGCACTAGATGGCTCCATTAAAAACATGGGATTAAAATGTAACTTTGAAGTAAATGTGTGGTCAAAAATAAAAGTAGATTTAAGATGGGTTAACTCATATTAACAATGTCAAAATTAGTCTCTTCAAAATGGGATGAAACTAAGATGCACTACTGACAAAATAATCTATGTATAAATACTACCCATAAAAGAGGCACACTTCCAAGCTCTTTCTATGAAGCCAGCATTACCCTAATACCAAAACCAGATAAAGAAACCACAAAGAAAGAGAATTACAGGCCAATATCCCTGATGAACATAGATGCTAAAATCCTCAACAAAATTCTAGCAAACGGGATCCAGCATTACATTCGAAAGATCATATACCATGACCAAGTGGGATTTATTTCAGGAATGCAAGGCTGGTACAATATCCGCAAATCAATAAACATGATACATCACATAAACAAATTGAGAGACAAAAATCACATAATCCTATCGATTGATGCAGAAAAGACATTTGACAAAATCCAATACTCTTTCTTGATAAAAACTCTCAGCAAAGTGGGAATAGAAGGATCATACCTCAACATAATAAAAGCCTTATATGACAAACTCACAGCCAACATCATTCTCAATTGACAAAAACTAAAACCAATTCCCTTAACAACAGGGACAAGACAGGGATGCCCACTTTTGCCACTCCTGTTCAACATAGTACTGGAAGTGCTAGTCAATGCGATCAGGCAAGAAGAAGGAATAAAAGGCATCCAAATTGGAAAAGAAGAAGTAAAATTGTCATTATTCGCAGATGACATGATACTGTACTTAGAAAACCCTAAAAACCCCATCAAAAAATTATTAGACCTAATAAATGAATATGGTAATGTAGTAGGATACAAAATTAACACCAAGAAATCTATGGCATTTTTATATGCCAATAGTGAACTTACAGAAAAAGAAATTAAAAAAGCAATCCCATTTACCATTGCACCAAAAAAATTAAGATACCTAGGAATAAACTTAACCAAAGACGTAAAAGACCTATACTCAGAAAACTATAGTATACTGAAAAAAGAGATAGAGGAAGACATAAACAGATGGAAGAACATACCATGTTCATGAATTGGTAGAATCAACATCATTAAAATGTCCATACTACCGAAAGCAATCTATAAATTCAACGCACTTCCCATTAAAATACCAACAGCATATTTTACAGACTTAGAATGAACTCTCCAAAAATTCATCTGGAATAAAAAAAGACCCCGAATAGCTAAAGCGATCCTGAGAAAGAAGAACAAAGTAGGTGGGATCTCCATACCAGATATCAAGCTATATTACAAAGCCACTGTTCTTAAAACAGCTTGGTACTGGCGCAAGAACAGACATATAGATCAATGGAATAGAATAGAGAATCCAGAAATTGACCCATACCACTATGCCCAATTAATATTCGATTAAGGAGGCAAAAGCATACAATGGGGTCAAGACAGTCTCTTCAATAAATGGTGTTGGGAAAATTGGACAGATACATGCAAAAAAAATGAACCTAGACCACCAACTTAGACCATACACAAAAATAAACTCAAAATGGATAAAAGACTTAAACCTAAGACGGGAATACACAGGCAGCAAAATTGTAAACATGTGCTAAAGGAATTTCTTCACTGATACTAGGAATTTCTTCACTGATACTGCTCTTAGGGCAATGGAAGCCAAAGAGAAAATAAACAAATGGGACTACATCAAAATAAAAAGCTTTTGCGCAGCAAAGGAAACCATCAACAAAACAACAAGAAAGCCCACTGCATGGGAGAACATATTCGCCAATGATTTCATCAATAAGAGTTTAATATCCAGGGAACTCATACAACTTAACAAAAGGAAGATAAACAATCCTATCAAAAAATGGGCAATGGAGCTAAATAGACACTTTTCAAAAGAAGACATACAGAAGGCAGAAAGACATATGAAAACATGCTCAAAGTCACTAATTATATGAGAAATGCAAATCAAAACAACAATGCGGTATCATCTCACACCTGCCAGAATGGCTATCATCAAGAAATCAACAAATGACAAGTGCTGGAGAGGATGTGGAGAAAAAGAAAACCTTCTGTACTGCTGGTGGGAATGCAGACTGGTACAGCCACTATGGAAGACAGTCTGGAGTTTCCTCAAAAAATTAAAAAAAAACTCCCATTTGACTCTGTGATCCCACTCCTGGGAATATATCCCAAGAAACCAGAAACACCAATCAGAAAGGATATATGCATCCCTGTGTTCATAGCAGCACAATTTACCATAGCTAAGACTTGGAAACAGCCTAAATTCCCATCAACAGATGAATGGATTAGAAAACTGTAGTACATCTACACAATGGAATACTATGCTGCTGTAAAAAAGAAGGAATTCTTACCATTTGCAGCAGCATGGATAGAACTGGAGAGCATTATGCTAAGTGAAATAAGCCAGTCAATGAAAGAAAAATACGACATGATCTCACTTATTTATGGATAATAAAGACCATTGTAAATTGATAAACATAGACAAATACAAAGACAGAACAGCTTTGAACAGACAGAACAGCTTTGAACAGCTTTGAACAGCTGGAAGGCTGGGGAGGGTTGGGGGAGAATTAAGAGATTAACCGAAAGACTTGCATGCATGCATATGAGCATAATCAATGGACACAAGAAACTAGGGGGTAGGGGAGGAAGGGGGAAGGGCAAGGGAAAAAAATGGAGACCTACCTATTGCTTGTTGTAATACTTTGAACAAACAAACAAACAAAATATATGATACTTACGAAGGGTCATTAATGACAGTCTTCAATGCATTGAGCAAATCTGTACTTGAAATAGTGTTGAAGTCCAATCTGACAGCTGCTCCCTTGGTCTTCATGTGAGCAATGTTATCAGGTTGATCCGCAAACATAGGAAGGCCCACCATAGGGATCCCATGGTAGATCGCCTCATAGATGCCATTGGTTCCACCATGAGTTATAAAGGCTTTGGTTTTTGGATGACCTAGGATTGGATGAATGTCAGCAAATTTTGGATTATAAATCTTGGAAATAAAATGAGAGTTGGGCAATAAAGGCACAGAGACAATATATTTAGTAATAGATTGGTCTACACTTCAGACTGTATTAAAATGTCTTTCAGAACTCATAGGAAGAGGCACCTAAGTCTGTTGGAGAGACAGTGAAGGCTTACATAGAAGATTAGTGTGTTTCTTTTGACTTGAAATGAATACAGGTTGCCGGTGGACAAATGGGAAGAGAATATTCTGGATTTTAAGAAGTGTATGAAAAAAAAGTTGTGGTGCATGTTGAGATGCATTCTCTTAATAAAATAGTGAAGTCAGAGGGTGATATGTAGATGTCAAGGCAACAAGCAATAGGATGGTGGTGGCACCGGAATCTGAGGAAGAAAAAGCTACACATGATAATGAAATATGTTATTACTTAGAAAGAGATATTAATTTTTTCCCAATGGATAAAGAGAGTTACTGGTAATAAAAGAGGAGTGGATATTGTTCAGGAGCACCTGTATACTCTTATACTGGATGAAACCATTGGTCTAAGGAGAGAATTAGGAGGCAGAGTGACAATTAGGAAAATGCTGAGCTATTCTCTCTTAGAGGAACTACACATGAAATAAAGATCTTTTGTTTGTGGCCATAAGGAAGTGGCTCTGTAACATAAGATGTCAACTATTACAGCTTATCCTTTCCCCTAGGGACTGGTAAAGAAATATTGGGACGTCCATTTTTATTTTTGAAGTTTTCATTAAGAAATGTCCAATACATTTCTATCCTAGTGAACTGTTTATCATTCTGGTTGACTGGTTTCCGGATTTCAGGTTTCCAGATTTCATTCTGATTTCAGGTTTTCCAGAATCTTACCAAGAAGGTCATTCTGGGGGATCCATTTATAGAGCCGGGTATTTGGCCCTAAGGTATCTGGTTTTTTGCCATCATATCTCCATATAACCTGTTAGAGTAAAGAAGACCATGTGTTACTTGAGTCAAACTGCAGAGTTATATCATGTTAGAATTCTAAATAGGTTAAGGGACATGTAGTTAACCCCCTGACATATGACAGGTAAGGGAATGAGGACTAGACATGTTGATAATGAGAACTAATAAAACACTGGTGTAAAAGGCATATATACTCATGTTGCTTGTTACTTATTTTTATATTCAGTCAGGTATAGTGCAATCATGATGTTTCACACCTTGAGGTTAGACAAATGAGATTATTGACCAATTCAAGCATATGAAACATTTTAGGCAGTTATATAATTGTAGTGCAAAACAGCAAATTCATAGTCTACACATTTATTTTAATTATTTATTATTCTAGCTCTCATCATCTCAATTTAATGTTAACCTCTTTATTTCTTTTTGAATGATGGGGAAGTGGTTTATTTATATTCACTAATTTCATAAATTATCTTAGAGTTTTATAATTTGCTTTACAAAATCAATGCAATCAACTATTTATGAGGATTAAATCATTCTGATATTTAACCGTTTATTAATCATAATAAACAATGTCTGCTTAATGAGTACGTTTAGCTTCTTTTAGTTTTCTACTTTAATTAGTCACCACTTCCAAGTAGTAATTTTTACCTAAACCCAGTATTATCACTCTAGCTGGGATTGAAAAATTTTTTAAAATGTAGAAAAGAAAAGCCATTGGCACTTTATAAATAATACTTTTCCTGTTGAAAAGATCAAATATGAGAATGATGGTAAATTTTTTCACCTGATTGTTAATATTTCACAACATGCTACAATGCACTGACAGCATTAATTAATATGGTTAATTAATTATAAATAGCCAAGCAATTTATAAGTCCACCAGTAAGCTGGATTCTAGTTTATAAGTGGTTAGCATCTTTTTGCAATGTGAGTGTTAAAGTTACTTCAAGTTCTCAGCAAATTTTCATGGGTGATAAGAAGGAAGCTACATTAGTTAGGAAACTAAAAGTAGTTCACAATTACCCAGAGACTTCAAATGTATTTTATGTATTAGAATAATTCACTACCATAATTTATGGAGAAGGGGGAGCATCTGAAACTGTTCCACACTAGGCTTGCTTCTGGTTGACTCTTTTTTATCTCCTTCTCCTCCTCCTCCTCCTCCTCCTCCATCAGAAGATATTATTCAGATGAGTTGTTTTGGGGCCACATATTAAAACACGGGGTCACCTTGAGGGCTGGACCCACCGCCCCCCTTTCTTTTATGTCTCCCTGCTTCAGAACTTAGCAGGGCCCAGCCCACCAGGGAGGTTCTCTTTCCTTTGTACACTTCAGTTTTTCTCTTTCTCTTAATCATTGTGGCTGGCTTAGGTACCTGGATGCAGCTTGGTGAGCCCTGGACATCCCTTCTCTGAATATCACCTTGCAACACTGAATAGGCCTAATCCAGAATTCAGGGAAAGTAGGAGAGGCCTGGATTACCTGGCAAGTCTAAACTGTGTGATGCCTTTCAGACTGCTATCATTCCCTGTTTAATGGTAACATTAACTCCATTCTCAGAACATCTGTAATGTGTTCAGTACTCTAGGAATCTGCAAGAAAATGAAGCAAATGACAGGATAGGATTTGATGATATCTGTTCCTGCCCTATAATGCTATTATCAAACCAAACTTCACACTGTACTTTTGAAATATACTTCTTTGTGACAAGAATGTTAATGCCAAAGTTATTGTCCGTGAAAAACACTCTCTGTACTACTTTACCACCTGACATGCGTATTTTGTTTTTCAAATCGGTATCTAAAATCATGGAAGCTATACCTTCAAAATCATTGAAGTTTACCTTTCAGGTAGAAATTTCTTAGACACTTTGCAGAGTTTAACACACTCATTATTTTTCTGCTCTAAGGTAGTTTATCTAACCTTTTGTGGAACCTGGGCAAGGGCTGATGCAATCACATTGGCTCTTTCTTCTGTCATGTTAGTGACCATCGATCCCAGGGAGAACACCACAATACCATTTTCTCCAGAGCTCTGGGCAAACTCTTCCATTTCCTATGAAGGAAAAATTTTTTTCCATTACAAAAGACAATAGCATAGTGAACACTATTGAAATGATTGCTATAAACAGCCAGAGTAATTTAAGTATTACAAGGAATTATCAGTGTAGTTCTTGTTATTTTAAATTGTGTTAAAATATACAAATATACTTACCATCTTAACCATTTCTAAGTGTACAGTTCAGTAGTATATATATTCTTGTTATATAATCCATCTCCAGAACTTTTTCATCTTGTAAATTGAAACTGTATATTTCTTAAACTGTAATTCTCCACTTCCCATTTTAACAGTCCCTGACAACTATCATTCTTCTTTCAGTTTCTATGAATTTGACTAGCTTGAATTCCCTCATTATATATTTTGTCTGTGTGTGTGTGTGTGTGTGCAAGGAAGAAATGAAATAGAGCCATGACACAGTATTGAAGAAGAAATGCTTTTAGAGACTCTTTATTTATGTTGTTATTAATTAATAATATATTTTCTTGTAATGAGGCTACACATAAGGATCTTAACTCACCTTTAATTCTTTATTGTAGTTCTACTAAATTACTTGTGTTTATGCTTGTCAGGTTTTCTGGAGAATTATTGTAGTATATTCATTAATATTTTATTTCTTTGACTATGAATACTAAGAAAAAGTCCATTATGATTAAAATTACTATATCTTTTATATCATCTCTATAATAATTTATTTTTTAAAATATATATTTTATTGATTTCCCACAGAGAGGAAGGGAGAGGAATAGAGAGTTAGAAACATCGATGAGAGAGAAACACTGATCAGCTGCCTCCTGCACACCTCCTACTGGGAATGTGCCTGCAACCATGGTACATGCCCTTGACCAGAATTGAACTTGGGACCCTTGAGTCCGCAGGCTGATGCTCTATCCACTGAGCCAAACTGGTTAGGGCTCAATAATAATTTATATCTCATCTTAACTTTTGTCAGATTCTCCCAAGCTTCCCCCTAAATCATTAAAAATTTTATTGAAGTATAGTTGGCATACTATATTATATTTTTTTCAGATGCGCAACATAGTTATTTGACATTTATATACTTTACTATGTGTTAAGTCTAGTAACCATCTCACTTCTCAAAGTTGTGATAAGTATTACTGACTATATTCCTTATGCTGTACATGAAATTCCTGTGATTCATTTATTTTATAACTAGAAGTCTGTACCTCTTATTCCTCTTCCTGTTTTACCCCATTCCCAATCCCCTCACTCTCTGGCAATCATCTATATATACACAAAAGGCTAATATGCTAAGTGTCCAACTGTCCAGGTAATGAGGTCATTTAGCAACGCCTGGCTTCCTCTCCCTGGTGACTAGCCTCCTTGTAGTTTCTTCTGCCCAGGAACATGACTTGCTTTATAGACAGATGCAAACATTTTCCACTTTAGCCAAATGTCTGTGAAGTGTTTTCCCATGCCTCATCTCATTTGATCTTTACAGAAGTCCTGGAGTAGGTAGATAGGAGACTCCGTGGAATCCTGTGTTCTTTTCATTAGCCGAAAAATAGAGATTTAGAAAGCTTAGAAACTTGAACCAACTGAAAAGAAGTAAGAAATGGTGGAACTTGAAAATAAGTTCAGGTTTTCTCACTGCACAGAATCTAGTCAAACACTACTACAGTTAAATACTTTACCCTTTGTTCTCCCTGCGTGATCTACAATGATAATCTGCTTCATGTTGATATTTACTGCTGTGTTGCTGACAATTACTTGAAAGAGAAGTTGGGGAGCTTCACTGGGCTGGAAAAAGTTTAGCTAAATCAGAAAGCAGGTCTAATTAAGTAAGTTTATCCTATATATATAAAAGGCTAAGTTGACTCATGCGTGTGTTTCTGTCTGTCATTGTCGATCATGAATTTGGTTGACATTTCTAATATAGAGAAAGTGCAAATAGTTATATTAAAATATTTATCCTAATTACTCTCTTTTCAATGTACAGAAACACATGTACTGGGCCACTAATCTAAACTAATAAAAGCGAAATATTAAAATTAACCGTTTCTCCGAGACAGGGTAAGCCACGCCCACCAGCCAATCAGAGCGGCTGTATGCAAATTAGCCCAGCCAACATGGCGGCCGCCACTCACGGACCTGAGTAAACAGCCCTTTCCATTGCGGCAGGAGAGAAAGTGAAGCTTCGCCCCTCAGCTCAGCTCCGA
>PVJC01009580.1:0-36871 GCA_004026665.1 Murina feae | reverse complement strand
CACTCTGAGTTTCACAATACTTTCAAGGGAAACTGTGAAAGGTTTTAGTGAATTTACGGGGAATTAGGACATCTTCCCTCCGGCATTGAAACTGTAAGTTACAGAGGTTTGATGGGGGGCGGTGGAGGGGTGTCTGAGCATAGCCTCTCCCATGGGAATCGGCACATTCTAGAGGGAAGTGGTCAGACTTAAAAGCCGAATGTCTCAGGGCGGGAGGCCTGTGTCACCCAGCTCACCGAGAAGGATAGGTAACCAGGGTGCAAGTTCAGTAATTAACGCCCAGCTATGGAACCACCAAGGGCCGGAGTAAGTGTGCCATGATCTTCCTGTAGATAGGCCACTTGGGAGCCAGAGCAACTTGGTGAGCAAGAAATGAGAGAATGGAGATTGCCCTGAAAACCTTACATATCTTCCTAATGGACTGCCTCCCGGACCAGACCAGTTCCTGTGAGTCTGGGTAGTTTTTCTGGGCAGTGCTTAAGGTGGGCACTGGCTCTGTTTGCCTCTTGAGAAGACTGCCTAACCGGGCGATGCACACACTTGCCAACAGACTTAAAAACATTGGGTTTGGACCCCCAGTGCTGCCCCTGATTAGTTATGTGACCTTGGGCAAATGGACTTAATTTCCCAAGTCCACTGTTTCTTCTCTCTAAATTGAGAATAATTGTATCTCCTTGATGGTCATTGTGAGGATTCAGTGTCAAATGTAAGACTGTGAGCAGAGGACCTGGTATTTAGGGAGCTCTCGGTACTCAGCAAGTGTTACTCTTCATTACTGACATTATTTGGGACTCCCATTTCCATGTGGTGGTGACTGACCCACTCTTCTTCAAATTAACTCGTTCCTTTTGTGCATACCTTTGTTCCATTTACTAAGAGAATACACGCTTGTTTATAAAATGTTCTTATAGTGCAAACAAGTCGGTGGGAACCACACTTCTTACGTTAGTAAAGGGCTAACTTTTTAGTATATCGCTGTGATTTGGCAGCCGTATTTGAGCCACTGTTTCATGCCAACTGCAATTAATTTGTGCAATGTCACTGCCTCATTGCCCTGAACAACTAAAGCCTCGGTAGGTCTTTACTTCTCTGTTAGCCTATTTCTTCCTTCCTGCCCTCATTTAGCCACTGGGATTAAAAACAAAAAAGTTTTAAGGAAATTTTGATTAAGAATTATGTATTTTCTTTAGTGTGTGTCTTTCTCAAGAATTCTTTAAAAATCTTGTTTGATCAACATTTTTATCATGCTGTCATGGGTTTTAATTAGATCCATTGCAGTCTCTTATTTTCAGGAGCCTTCCTTGGTCTTGAAGTCCATATTCAGCTAGGATTTACATGTGGTTGGAGTTTTTTAAGTTTTTAAATTTCTGGTTAGGAAATAGGAAAGTTATAAAACCCTGAAAGCCTTTTGAAGAACATTTTTAAAATAATTTTTGCTATGATTTTTATATGTTAGTTTTAGAACTTAAATCTTAGACAGCATTTTCTTTCAGCTATTTCTGAGTTTTGTGTGTGTAGAGGGGAAGTTTCCTCGTTGTTGTCTACTTATATGGCATATACACATAACTACTTTGAGGTTGAGAGCAATACTCAATCACTCCTAAAATAAGGTGACCAGATTTAAAGCGGTACACCATTGACGGGGTGGGGGGGGGGTGTCTTTTCTTTTTTTTTTTTTACTTAAAATATTACGAGGAGTAATCAGGACTTTTTTTAAATGCCACGGGACGCGGGACAAACTGTTAAAAATCGGGACTGTCCCGCCAAAAGTGGGACGTCTGGTCACCTTATCCTAAAATGACCTCCAAAATATTTTGTTGAATAAGTGAAAAAGTCTAGCAACATTTAGAAGTTCTTACCATGGCCTCTCATTTTAAAATTATAATGATAGGCTTTGATATTTGGTTACTGTGTTGTGGTTTATCACAGGTCTTCAGAAAAAAAAATTTCAGTTGTATTTGAAGTGCATCACATATCAGTCAGGTTTTTTTCTCTTTAGAACATAAGGTTCATCAGAGTAGGACTGTTCTGTCACCACTGCCTGGAATAGTGCCTTGTGCCTTACAGTACATATAGTTGCTGAATAAATGTCTACTTATTTTTAAACTAAGAGTCTTTTTTTTTTGAATTTAGATAGATAAGCATGGGCAGCAATTCAGTTTAGTCAGCCTTTATTTACTGCATGATTTTATTTCCTGGAGAAAGTTGAACATTTACAAAGTTTTGAATACAACTTGAAAAGCACCTTTTTCTTTAGCCTTTTGTTTTTCATTTTGGAGATTTTTTTTTTTTTAAACACTTAGAAAATGATCTAGTTTGAACAACCCCTTAAGATAAGATTGCTGTGTCAAGGGAGTGTCCACTTGGCTGAACTTTGAACAAATGCGTCTCACCGTGGTTTCTGGCCAACGGGAACAGTTTTGGCTAAGGGATCTGTTGGAAGGGAGAGGAATCAAGCATATAATGCGAGCCATTACTCTCAAGTGCAACTTTAGAAAGTGCTCTTGGCCTCCCGAGTGTTTTATTTTAAATTAGTGTCTCAGGTATTCCAAATATCCACTGACCTTATCTTGACTGTTACCTGAGTAGACCTCAAGAATTTCAAGCGCATTTCCTTCTGTACTAGCTGCTTTCATTCGGACTCTAAAAATAGCTGAAATATGTGTAAGGCAAAAGTGTAATTACCTGCAAACTTTTTAACCTTCTGGGCTGGTAGTTATTAAATCAGCTATGTATGTTATGAAACTGATAAGACTAACAAATACTACTAGGCAGGGATCAGTCAATATTTTTAGTTAGATCTATTGAACCATCTGAAGCAAATATAAATCTTAAGTTGACCTCTTCCTCTGAGATCAGGGATGGGGAACGTCCAGTCGGTGGGCCATATAAGGCCTTGAGAAATCATTTGGCTTGGCCCTGCCAAGGCAGTCAGGGTGAGTTAATTAAATGTTTGACCAAATATAGCTGGCTAATTTTTCAGTTGGTAATTTGGTATGGCCCACGGATGGTATTATAAATATCCAAGTGGCCCTTGGCAGGAAAAAAGGTTCTGCACCCGTGCCCTACCAGACAGAGAACACTTTCCAAAGTCCAGAGCTGATTATGAGTGAGCAAGGATTTTTCCTGATTTTTAGATTATCTGTTACTTTTTTCATTAACCAGCCATGTAAATAAGTGGAGGAATTACACATATGGGTATGGAGATAGTATGCACTTCAGAATAAATAATATATTATCACACAAGTTAATACAGAATTAATTTGGAAATGTGTTTACTTAAAGAAATGGAGTATTATTCAACCTTCACCTCATCACTTTTTAAAAAATTCACCTCATTTCTAGTAAATGTAAAGGCTAACAATCTGAGATGTTATTCTCTTACTAGAGGCCCAGTACATGACAATTCATGCACTGGAGGGGGTTCCTTCAGCCCAGCCTGTCCCTCCTCACAGTCTGGGAGCCCTCAGGGGCAGGAGGCGACCAGGCAATCAGGGGAAGGCAACGCCCCATCACACCTCTGCTGCTGCCACTGCCAGAAGCGCAAGCCTCAGCTGGCCCTGGTTATCTGAGCCTGGGGGGGGGGCGGGGGTGCCCTGAAAGGCTGGGCAGATGCCATCTGAGCCTTGTCTGCAACTTGGGCCGGCCCTGGGCAGCTGGGGGGCTGAGGAGACTGGGTGCTGCCATCTTGTGGCTGTGGGTGCCACCATCTTTGAGGGCGGGGCAGGCAATTAGCATATTTCCTCTTTATTAGACAGGATTATGGAGAGAATTAGAGATGTCCTTGAGTCTCTCTCACCAGCCATCTGCCACAATAGTGTGGTTCCATGATCACATGGAATTAAGTGGGGGTTTTGCTCCTGTGGGGAGGTTTATGAGTTACAGAATGTCGATGTGGGGAACTGATGGCGTTTTGGGGGGCTCTGAGTTCTGTCATTGCCTTTTGTGTGCACGGTTTCAGATTTCATTCCTTATAATAGTAAAAGCGTTAACAGCTTTCTGCCGTCCTCCTCCTGGGTGGATGGACATTATTATGCTGGAAGCTTAACATGCCTTATCTGGTTTAATCCTCACAATGAGGGAGGCCTTATCTTTTCTATTTTAAAATGAAGAAAGCGAAGTCCTGTGAAACTGGGTAATTTGTTCCACTAATCTGGGTGGTCATATAGCTAATGAGCAAAAGAACCAGAATTTGAGTTTATACCTGTCCGACTTCTGCTTGAACTTTGTTAAAGTTAGAGGGGTCATGGACCCCTTGGAGAATGTGATGAAAATGCGGAATTTTGCACACAGTTTCGGGCGGTTCATGGATGCCCCCTCCCTCAGTCCATCTGTGAGCTCAGACTGGGGGCCTAGAAGCCTCTTGGATGAAGCAGTTTTCTCCTTCTCTTGGTTTAACAGATTCTTCCCTAATCTTTCTCCAGAGTGAAGGTGCTGGTAGGATGGAATCTTGGTGAGCAATTCAAGACCTTCATAATTTTAAGAAGATAACTTGCCTCTGAAGTATACCCCTTACCCCCTTCTCCCACAAATGCTTTTTTTGTTTGTGTTGTTTCATAAAAATATATTTTTATTCATTTCAGAGAGGAAGGGAGAAGGAGAGAGAGAGAGATAGAAACATCAATGGTGAGAGAGAGTCATTGATGGGCTGCCTCCTGCATGCCCCACGCTGGGGATTGAACCTGCAATCCTGGCATGTGCCCTGACCGGGAATCCTGGTTCGTAGGTCGATGCTCAACCACTGAGCTACCCTAGCCAATGTTCTTTTTGCTCTTTTTGAATAGCCTTCATATTCAGATCTCAGAAAAGGCCATTGGGTTATTCCTTTCCTCCCTGGGACAACTTACTATTAACGGAAAATCACTACAAAACTCCTTTCAAGGAGGGATGGGGAGGAGGCTGTGAGTGGGATTCCTTCGTTGCAGTTCTGGCGGTAGATCCATGTCTGTCTTCCCTGGCAGATAGCATCTTTGTGCCCACCAAGTAGTCAAGCGGTAGGTGTCTGATAATTCTTCACGAATGCATGGATGACTCATGCTTCCCTTGTACATCAACCAAACTCCAGGCCAGTTGTTGAGACTTATGCTTCATTCTTCTTGTCAGATACACGCCTACCTTAACATGACGCTTCCTTTCCTATGAACAAGCCCTTAGCTCATATCACTGTCTTCACAATATGCTGGTGTTTAGTTTTGGGGGGGTGGGGGGCAAAATTATTCTCCAAGACTGAGTTTGTCTTTGTCAGCAATTTATTTAGCACAAGTTCACTGTGGGAATTTCACAGACTAGTAGCATGTGGGATGATGCCTCTTAATAAGTCGAAAAGTACCAGCACTGTGGCCTGCCTGGCATGGCTCAGTGGTTGAGTATCGACCTGTGAACCAGGAGGTCATGGTTTGATTCTGGGTCATTACGTATACTTGGGTTTTGGCCTCGACCCCCAGTGTGGGGTGTGCAGGAGGCAGCCAATCAATGATTCTCTCTCATCATTGATGTTTCTGTCTCTCTCTCTCTCCCTCTCCCTTCCTCTCTGAAATCAATAAAAAAAATAAATAAATAAATAGTGTAACGTACTCCAAAGCAGTGATAGAATAATTACACTATTGTTCAAGGCAAGGGGAGATAAAAGGAGTACAGTTTGAATTTAGTCGAGGTGTATACCTTTTACAAGTTGGCACTCAGCTTGGCCCACTGAGAGCGGATGCCCAGTGGCCAGCACAGCAGTAAAAATTCCTTGTTGCTAGAGCCCGTTGCTGGGGAACGAAGGCGTGGGGTCGACTGGCACGATGTTCTTCTTCGAGGGGCCCCTGAACAGCTTTTGCCACTGCTGGTAGGAGGCACCTTTGCCAGGGCAGGAGTTAATACCCCCAAAGGTCTTTGGAGAGTTGTTTAGATCAGCAAAGGGTAGCCTTGCCCAGACCAGACATTCTCAGAGAGCCCTCACAGAGTCTGGGTATTTATAGTCTAAATGTCTCCTGCCATAGTTGTGTCTTCATACATTCTTATCGATAAGCCCCAGTGGAATCCCTCAGCAGCTGAGCTACCAGGTGCTTATCAATCACACAAGTGAGATGATGGCATCTTCTCAGCTCACCTCACTTTTTTGAAAAAAATTTTTTACATTTATTGGTTGGTTCTTGTATGTGCCCCGACCGGGGATTGAACCCACAACCCATGGCCAGGGCACCTCGCTCTTTCATCAAAACAACTTTACTTATAAAAACAACTTCATTCTTAGATCAAAACCACTTCACTCTTAAGAACAACTTCAGCAAGTGGATTTGAAGTCATGTCAAACTGATACAGAACAACTGGTTTAGCAAATATATTCTCATTTGATTTTCGAAGCAGTTTGTTCATAAGTAAATGCCACTTAGATTTAGCATTTAATAAACTGGTGGGATATCTAAAGTCAATTTAAAAATTTTAAGGTTTAGCTTAAAAATGCTGATTTCACTAGAAGAAACTATGCATGTCCCAGATTTTGTGTATGAGTAGTAGCAGCATGTAGTAGAAATAACTTTTCTATGGAGAGTTTGCGGTGCTTTCTGTAAGCTCGCTAAAAGGCGTGCAGTATTTAGATTTATGAATATGACTCAGTAATTGTGCTATTTTGAATAAGCTTAGACTGAGTGGGGTAAGAAAATATACGTGTAATTTTGTGCTTGGTGGCAGTAACTGATTTTATTTGTGAATATAAAATAACTTGTCTTTCTCAGTCCTGTTATAATTATTTAGATGGATCAGACTTTGGCTTGACAAATTACTTTTTATTTTTTTTATTTTTTCCTGTTTATGATTTTTTTTTTATTTCATTGCTTAAAGTATTACAACAAGTGATAGATAAGTATTACAACAGATGATAGATAGATCTCCATTTTTCCCCTTGCCCTTCCCCCCCTTCCCTAACCCCCAGTTTCCCGTGTCCACTGATTATGCTCCAAATTACTTTTAAAAAAAATATATTTTATTGATTTTTTACAGAGAGGAAGGGAGAGGGATAGAGAGTTAGAAACATTGATGAGAGAGAAACATTGATCAGCTGCCTCCTGCACACCCCTACTGGGGATGTGCCCGCAACCAAGGTACATGCCCTTGACCGGAATTGAACCTGGGACCTTTCAGTCCGCAGGCTGACACTCTGTCCACTGAGCCAAACCGGTTTGGGCTTGACAAATTACTTTTAATGTCAAGTGAATTTTCAGCAGGTGGAATTCAGCCGATTGACAGAGCATGGTTTGGTGGGCAACAAGGTAGAATTTGGGTGCCAGGTGAACTTGGATTCAAATCCCTGCACTAACCATGTGACCAAGGAAACCATGGACTTTGTTTCTTTCATATGTGATATGGTTACATGTGGTAGCAAGAATGATTGCTAATTATTGGGTACTGACCATATGCCAAGACAGACAGACTTCCTGTCTCCTCCCTCCATCTCAGCGATGGAATGGACCCAAGGGGCAGTGTCCAGACCCAAGGGAGGTTCTGATGCAGGACACGTGTTAACTGTCAACTCTGTTTTTTTTTTTGTGTGTGTGTGTGTGTGTGTGTAAAGTTATTTTTCTTTAGCTATTTCCATTTTCTTTTACATCGTGTACATTTGTTCTTTAGTTAGAATAATTGAGAAAAAATGGATTGAAGAAAAGTGATGGTGTTATTTAAAATTTTTTTTATTACATTTATTAGGATAACATTGGTTAATAACATTATATAAATTTCAGGTTACAACTTTATAATACAGTATCTGTGTACCACCCGAAGTCTAGTCTCCTCCCGAGGTGTTATTTTCGTTAGCCAATTAAATCTGTTACACTACTGAGGATTAAGATTTTCACTGTAACATCCTCTTTCTTTGTCCCAGTGTTTGGTATGAATTGTCTAGAGAATAACTCTATTCACCCATATTTTGCACTTACACATAATGTTTGGACAAGCGCATATTTGACTTGTCCGTATTTTTATTACTGGCACCTAATTTGAAGTCAAATTTATGTTTGAATGGTTACTTAATGAAAGTAACACTTATAGAGTCTATATTACAGCCTAACAGGAAGAAATGAAGCATGTTTAATAATGAAGATTATATCTAAAATTTTGTCTTATTATATGTATAACATCTGTCACCCACTACTAGAACATAGACTTTACTGTACACTACTGTGCCCCCTCTCCTCTGCCTGGCTGTGCAAGTAGTCAGTGACAGCCCCCAACTAGGATTTAGGTCCTCCAGCTCTAGGTTTGGCATTTTCCCTCAACAACACACTATTTTTCCTTCAAGCCATTGCCACTTTCCTTAAAAAAAAAAAAAAAAAAAAATAACCAACAGCCCTAGCTGGTTTTGCTCAGTGGGTAGAGCGTTGGCCTGAGGACTGAAGGGTCCCAGGTTCAGTTCCAGCCAAGGGCACGTGCTAGGGTTGCGGGCTCGACCCCTAGTGGGGCGCATGCAGGAGGCAGCTGATCAATGATTCTCTCTCATCGTTGATGTTTCTATCTCTCTTTTCCTTCCTCTCTGAAATCAATAAAGAAATGTATTAAAAAAAACACAAAAACAAATAACCAACAATCCAAGTGTTGGTGTTTTCTAATAATTTATTTTAAAAGGAAAAGTTACCAAAGATAAAACCCCGTTGATGAAGGAAGTATTTAGGTGTAGAATTTCCTATATGAAAGAAGATGGAATATGAAGTTTTACACTGGTTAAGGGGATTTGAAAACTATGATAGTGAGAGCTAATATTACTTGAGTACTTACCGTGTATGAGACCCTCTTCCAAGTGCTTTAAATGCTTTCACTTATTTTGATCCTCAAGAATCCTGTGAGTGACGCACTATTGATATTCTTCCCCATTTTACAGATGGGTAGACTGAGACTCAGAGGTGTCAAGTCAGTTGCTCATGGTTTACGTGGCAGGAGTCACAGCTGGAGGAGTAGTTCTGGCTCCTTGGTGGGCATCTTTCTTCCCGACATGTAGCTTTGGGGAAGCGACAGGTGTTCTGCCATGGAGCTGGTGCCTTAAGGACAGCCTGCTACCCTGCAGCCTCCCAAAGCTGATGGAGATTGTTTTAAGTACCCTTGAGATATCTGTTATCATTTATTTTAATTAGTACAGTTTATTACCTTGCTTAAAATATGCTTTTAAAGTCACATCAGGCAAAGACTAGATTCTTTCTTAAAATGAATTATGACCCATATTCATTTATAGTTCCCAAATCCTTTTTCTAATTCCCTTTATCTCTTTATGGCCCTCCATGGTGACCACATCAGAACCATTTCTGAGAAGGGACATGAATCATGATTAGCCAGCAAGACGAGGCTGGCAAGGAACGCCTGACATGCTGGGGGCAGAGCTGGTTGGTGGGGAACCTTTTGTAAGCTTGTTCTCTGCCCGAGTCGAAGCACCAGGCTGATGAAACACATCCCAGGAGAGTTCCCTTCTGAGAGATTTTCCAAAGCAGGATCTGTCTGCATGGCTGTTGGATAGATTGGGGGCTTCTAGGGCCTCAGTGTGTATACAAACAAGGAAACCTGGGAGAGCTAGTGCGCCCATTTTGGTTCCTGCTGCCGTTCCTGATGCGGTGGATGAGCTGGATCACCGGGATTCAGCTGCTGTGCCCACGGGCGTATTTCCACCTGTTACAGCAGTTCACACCAAAGTGTTTCCATGCTGCCACCTGGGAATTACTGGCATGGGGACAAGGCGACTATAAATTGTCCCATTTTTAATTCCTCTTTTGCAGGTCATGATTCTATCATTTAACCTTTATTGTCTGTCTCTTCTCCCCGACTCCTCCCAGTCAGACTTTTATCATACTAGAGGCCTGATGCACAAAATTTGTGCATGGGTGGGGTCCCTAGGCCTGGCCGGCAATCAGGGCCCATCTGTGGGGCGACCAGAGGGGCAATCGGGCCGCCGCTGGCACCTGCCTTGGCTCGTCTGCGGCCTGCGGGCTGGGGCAGCTCCTGCATTGAGCGTCTGCCACCTGGTGGTCAGTGCACATCATAGTGACCGGTCGTTCCACTGTTTGTTCCACCATTCAGTAGATTTGCACATTAGGCTTTTATTATATAGGATTCCTTGACTATAGGATAGTTGGATATAGGAGAATGAACAGTGGGTAATTCCTATTATCCTTAATAGTAATACATATTTATGGTCCATTCAACTAGTCTACTTTTAAATATAAAGAAAATACCTAGTCCTTTGTATTTCTTAAATAGCACCTCTTAGAATAAAATGTAACTGGTATTATGATACTTAAGCAATTAAAAAATATTGAGTGTATATTTTTGAGTTAGGGATCATCCATGCCTTATTCCTCAGTGAGGAACATAGTTTGAAAGGAAATTCATTAAAGCTGTAAGTGTGCCCTTTGTTAAATGCAACTTTATATCGTTAACAGGAAAAGGGGATAATAGCCTTTTTGTATTAAAAGAGGAAGTAATTTTACTGTTTTCTTGGAACATTTGTGTACATGGAAGAAGTGTCTACTGTAACTAGAAAACCATTTTGTAAATATGTGGAATGAAGAGTTACTTCATGTATGATGAAACCATGATTTGCAAGTGTTGATTAATAAAGAAAACAGCATAGCTTATAGTAACAAATCTAGGAATTTTTTCATGTGTCTCTGTTTAGTATTTTAACCACAAAAATAATTTCCTTGATTTTGTAATCTTCAGATCTTTCATGGCAATACTAATTTAAGAACAGTGAAGCGACTGTATTTTTTTTTTTTTAGGGCAATGGAGAATATGTTGGGTAATATTCTTTCAGGCAATAGAAATTAACTTTGACTAGATTTCTTTCTTAAAATGAATTAAGACCCATATTAATTTAAAATGGATTTATCCATTTTCTAATTCCCTTTATCTCTTTGTGGTCCTTCATGGTTACTACTTTCTGAGTCACATGAAACAGATATAATTTTAACCTGACAAAAGTGAATGTCAGAAAAATAAGCAGCTATTCCTGCATATACTCATTTCAGCTCTTCTTTTCATTTTTACATTGTGCAGTTAACACCTCCAAGAATACTGCTCACACTGCTCAATACTGTGATAAACCAAGATAGAAAGAATAACTAAGACTCAAATTCAGGAAAAGACGGAACAAATTTTTCCTGTGAATTTACTGAAATTTTAAAACTGACGTATGGGCCAAATTAGACTGAGGTTATCTGTCTTATAAATAAAAAGAGAATGGTTATGAACGATCTAAAACATAGACGTTTGTGAATTAAACTAATCAGCAAACCTACAAAGGCCCAAGTTTAGAGATCTGAATAAAGATAAATCTGCCTGGTTCTATTGGAATGGGATATAAGAAATGGCCCTGTAATATAACAAACTAGACAGCTAAAATAATTAAAGTATGGGAGGCTTGGCTTACCCTCAGGTATGTGGGTCCTAAACAAATGGACCTTTTATGCGGTTGGTACAAGATAGAGCATGTTAGCCTTTGTGTGGAAACTGTGCAGGAACATCTCAGTTATTTCTATCATTTTGGGGCAGTAAAATGTATGTACTTACATTTTGCATTTAATTCTAGCTTAGTCTTTAAATACACGTCAGTATCATTTTAACTTTATAATTGAATGTATTTCTGTGTAGCACTTATTGGTATCTGACCTCCCATATATTTTGCTTGTCTTTCTTTCCCTGCTGAAATATAAGTGACATAAGGGCATGGATTGTGTTCTTTTCCTCAGTGTTGTGTCCCTATAAGGGTTTGACACATAGTAGGTGTTTATTCAGTATTCATTGAATGAATAGATGAATTTTTCTAAGACAGTCCATTTTTCTTAGGAAGTACAATATATATTTTTTGAAGGATGTTGATACTATGTTTTGGGATTATTGGGTTCTTCATAGCATCTTATTGTTCAGGAGAGTAAATAGAGAAGGTATGAGCAATCATCTATGTAGGTAGTGATCCCAATTCACGCCTCGAACTTTCTTTTAGTAAATCCCTGAAGTTGGCTTGTCTTTGGACTCTTTTTCCTGGAAGTGAAATGTTATAACAGCAACCAAAAAAAATCTGGTTATTTGAGGCCATCAGTTACTTGGGCTTCAGTTTAATAAAAGCTTCAGTATAATTAGAAGATGAAGATACACTTTTGATTGTTATATTTCCGAGTCCTCATATGTACTAGGGTATAGTGATATTGCATATTAATTATCACCTTGACTGTAAAACAGATCATATACTGCCTGACCAAGGACACAAGGAAATGGATTAAAATTAAACAGAAAAGGACAATCTATTGTCTGCTTTGAGGCAGTGTGACCATCATACTCACTGTTGAAAGGAAGAAGTACAATGCTTCATTATTTATGGCAGACTCAGCAGAAGTAGGAGCTGGGCTTGAGTTAGGTTAATACTTGTTACCCACGCTTGTTAGATGATCTCTTGCCTGGGAAAGGGTTTATCGGGTGCTATCTCCTCTCATCTCGTTCCTGATGAAACGTCTGCTGACTGCTGCCTCATCTAAGAAAAGCACCAGGATAAAATTATAGCTGCCATTTTACGTGGGATTAACCTGTATCAAACTCAGTGCATCAGTGGCTTAAAAAACCCTCCCGCTAATTTGTGTGTCCTTCTGCTCTGCCTTAAAAATAGTACAACTAACAAGACTCTTAAAATAATTAGACAAGCAATGACTCGGGGCTTAGGAAAGGGTTCACCTTCTGGCAGGATTTGGACCCGTTTATAACAATCGGTGTCTCTTTAAACAACTGTGATTTGGGACACACCTTCGACCCGAGCTCAAAAATTTGTAGCTGTGTTTTCTTCTGAGCAAAAAGTTACCGAATCACTTTGTTCTGTGAGTAAATGTTGGTTCGCTTAAACCCCATTGTGCCTGTAAAGAAGCCAACTTTTGTAACCGCGTAACGTTTGTCTTTACTGTTGTTTACACAGCAGGCACAATTATCCATACCATTTTAGGAGAGTAGCTGGTAAAATTTTAAACAGCTTATGAAGAAATCCTTGAGCAACTTTAGTAAGACCACGGATGTGGTCTTGTTTGTTTAGAACAAAATAGGGGAGAAACGGTGAAGGTGACAGTTATCTCACCGTGAAGGAATTTCACAAAAACCTATTGAACGATAATGGAGAAGTGTTCCGAGGATGCTGGGAGATTGTGTTATTCAGAGGCCTCCCTTGGAGTGAGTTTCCCACAGGCATGGTCCACTTGCTTTGGTCATCAGTGAGAGCAGTTTGGGCTGTAGGGCAGGGAAGCCCCGTGGATTCTTACTAGGAAAAGTCCTGGCGAATAAAGAAGGAGTGAGGCATCACCTAAAGCCAATAATTAAAGGCTGGTTCCTGGGAACATTTTAATTACAGTTAAACCAAGCCCATAAACACTACAGGATGTGCATAGCCCAGAAGATTCAGATGTGAGGAAGAGAAGACACGTAATTCTGGGTAACTATCCTAGACCAAGTAATGACTGTGAAGAGCCAAAATTTAAGGCACATGGGGGGGCGGGGCTGTCTGTACTAAGGTTTTTGTATGAAAAAGAAAAAGTTCCTGGTATATCTTAACATTAAATAAAGGAAGACCTAAGTATAGATATTAGGAAGAAGAAAATCCAATTAACTCATGGCTAGCCTCATCTATTTCTGGCTCATTTTTTTCCTTAGATTGTTTCAAATGCATTGAATTTTACCTACTTAAAATTTAAAAAAGCCTGTACTCGATTTTAGTTATTAGTGGGTTTTTTTTTTGTTGTTGTTTGTTTTTTAGTGTTTCTGTTCTTTAAATCTTTTTCGAGATGAAATTCACATAAAAAATTAACAATTTAAAAATAAACCATGTGGTGATTTAGTACATTCACAATATCTCCCCTATGTAGTTTCAGAACATTTCGTTACCCTGAATGGAAACCCGGTACTGGTTAATCAATTACTCTCTCTTTCTTCCACCCTCCCACCCAAACTATCAGTCCCGTTTGCTTCTGTCACTCAGGATTTATCTATTCTGAATATTTTGTTTAAATGGAACTGTACAATACGTGATCTTTGGTTTCTGGCTTCTTTCTCTTAGTATAATGCTTTCTCTTAGTATAATGCTTTCTCTTAGTATAATGCTTTTGCAAAGCATCCACACTGTAGTATGTGTCAGTGCTGCTTTTTCATGCTGAATCCTGTCCCATTGTCTGTATATTCCAAAATTTATTGATCCTTTCTTCTACTGATGGACATTTAAGTTGTTTGCATCTTCTGGCCATTGCAAATAGCCCTTCAATGGGCATGCTTGTGCATATATTTGAGTATCTGTTTTCAGTTCTTTTGGTTACATATGTAGGAGTGGAATTGCTGGTTCATATGATGATTAGTATGTTTAACTTTTGATGAACCACCAAACTGTTTTCCACTGTGGCTGAACCATCTTACATTCCCACAGGCAGTGTATAAAGATTTCAGTTTCTTCACATCCAATATCTCATTGTGGTTCTGAGTTATATTTGTCTAGTAACTAATGACATGAAGCTTGCTTCATGTGCTCTTGGCCATTTGTATATGTTCTTTGGGTAAATATCTATTCAAGTCCTTTGCGCTTTTAAAAATTGAGTTGTCTTTTTGTTGTTGTGTAAGAGTTCTTTATATATTCTAGATACTAGATGTTGATTTGCAGACATCGTCTCCCTTTCTATATAGTTTGCTTTATTTTTTAAAATATATTTTATTGATTTTTTACAGAGAGAAAGGGAGAGGGATAGAGAGTTAGAAACATCAATGAGAGAGAAACATTGATCAGCTGCCTCCTGCACACCCCCTACTGGGGATGTGCCTGCAACCAAGGTACATGCCTTTGACTGGAATCGAACCTGGGACCTTTCAGTCCGCAGGCCGACGCTCTATCCACTGAGCCAAACAGGTCAGGGCTACTTTCTTGATTTGGTCCTTTGATGCACATAGTTTTTAATTTTGATGAAGTGAAATGTATCTGTTGTTTCTTTTGTTGCTCAAGCTTTTTGTGCCATTATCTAAGGATCTATTTTAAAGTTATAAAGATTTATCTCTATGTTTTCTGCTAAAGAGTTTATAGTTCTTAGATTTAGGTTGTTGATCCAGTTTGAGTTACTTTTAATACAAGGTGAGAAGTGTAGGGACCTAATTTCAGTTGTTCTAGACTATTCGTTGAAGAGACTGTTCTTTCTCCACTGAATGGCCTTGGCACTCTTGTCTAAAATCAGTTGACCAGAAATGTGTGGCTTCATTTCTGAATTCCATTCTGTAATAAGTCTCTTCTTTTACCAATACCTTACTTTTCTGATTAAGGTAGCTTTGTAGTAAGTTTTAAAATCAGAAAGTGTGAGTCTTCCAACTTTGTTCTTTTTTAAAATATTGTTTTGGCTATTCCGTATGCATTTGAGAATTGGCTCTTCCATTTCCGTGAAAATGGCTGTGGGCATTTTGATAGGGATTGCATTTGAATCTGTAGATCACTTTGGGGAGTTTTGCCATCTTAGCAAACTTGTGTTCAATCCATTTACATGGTATGTCTTTCAATTTAATTTCTTTCAGCATTGTTTTGTATTCAGTACAGAAGCCTTTTCACCTCCATGGTTAAACTTATTTCTAGGTGTTTATACTTTCTTCATTTTCTTTTTGAAATTTTCATCCCTGATGTATAGACTCTATACTGATCTTTGCTTGGAGATCTTATACTCTGCGATTTTGCAGAATTTATTAGCTCTAGTAGTTTTGTTTGGTTTTGGTGAGGTATCTTTGGGATTTAAAAAATACATGTTTTTCTTGATTTTTTTTTTTTTTTTTTTTTTTTTAGAGAGAGCAGGCAGGTGGAGAGAGGGAAACATCAATCGGCTGCCTCCTGCATTGAACCTCCAATCCAGACATCTGCCCTAACCTGGAATTGAACTGGCTACCAACAGCTGAGCCACACAGGCCAGAGTGATATATATATATATTTTTAATGATACAGGATCATGTCTCCAGTGTACAGAGATAGTTTTACTTCTTTCCAGTTTGGATGCCTTTATTTCATTTTCTTACCTGGAGAGAATTTCCAGTACAGTTGAATAGCAATGGTGAACATAAGCATACTTGTCTTGTTCCTGATCTTAGAGGGAAAGGTTTTAGTTTTCCACTGTTGAGTATGATGTTAAATACGGGTTTTCTTAAATGCTCTTGAAAAATAAAATTTAATAAAGTACCTTTTGCATAAAAGATTAAATAGCATTAAAAAATTCAGTTCCTCAGCTGCACTAGCCACATTTCCAGTGCTCAGTAACCACATGTGGCTAGTGGCTGCTCTATTGGAGAATGCAGGTAGAGAATATTTTCATCATCATAGAAGGTTCTATTCGGTAGTATTTCTGTAGAGCCTAGGACAAAGCAGTGAGTTTTGTAATGACCTTGACCGTAAATTGATTGGGAAGAGGTAAATATTAGCAATGGCCCAGGCTGTCCTTTCAACCCTTAAGTGCATTAATGCCCTTTCAGGTTGACCATGCCCAGGGCTAGTATTGATTTATCTGAACAGTTTTGTTACACAGCAAGTGAGATCTAAATGTCTGGGCATTTTAAAAAATCAACAACAAACCTGTGGGTAACTTAAATAACTTAAAATAACAAGTTACGTTACTGCTTTAGATATAACTTTGTGTGTGTGTGTGTGTGTGTGTGTGTGTGTGTAGTGAGAGAGAGAGAGAGAGAGAGAGAGAGAGAGAGAGAGAGAGAGAGAGGGAGAGGGGTAATGTATCTCTATGGCCTACAGTTGCTTTAAGTTTGTATCTAATGAACTTTTGGAAGCAAAGAGGAGTTGCAGTTATGCAATTGCATTAGTATTACTAGAATTTAGAATATTTACACAGATTTATCCAAATATAAAAGCCTAAGCTATCGTTATGACCAAACAACCAGAATGACCAGTTGGCCAGTTGCTATGATGCACACTGACCACCAGGGGGCAGATACTCACCACAGGAGCTGCCCCCCTGATGATCAGTGCACTCCCACAGCTAACCTCCCGTGGTCCCTCCCCCCTGCTGGCTGCCTCCCCTGCATAGACCACCATCGTTGGCCAGGGTGAGGGGCCCCATGCACGAATTCGTGCACCAGGCCTCTAGTTTATATATAGAAGCTAAATTTGAGAGTAGCGAAAGGTTGGATGAGCATTGTCTCTTCAGAATGCTACTAGGTAGCCTAGCTGGTGTGTGGCTTAGTTGGTTGAGCATCATCCCATGCACTACAAGGTTGTCAGTTTGATTCCCAGTCAGGGCATAAGCCCAGGTGTTGATGTTTCTACCTCTCTCTTCCTTTCCCTTCCTCTCTCTGAAATCATTAAAAAAAAAAAAAAAAAAAAAAAAGAATTTTAGGTAGACTCCCAGTTATGTTTATTATAACATATTAATTATAATACACCTAGTATTTCAATATTTTTTAGCATATGGTTTTTGTTTAAAACTGTATGTAAAATTTCATAGCACCCACTGTATTCTGCTGTCCAGGCCATGAGGGCAGTTTTTTTTGGTGCAGGGTTGAAGGCATAGTCTGTAAGAGTAATTGACTTCTCACCTTTCCCCCCCTGAATACGAGTACCTAGCTATAGATAGGTCTTGACTCTTTTATTTTTTCCCCTTCAGGTTTTGCTATTGTCCCTTTCTGAGAAGTGAAACAGCAGGAGATTGCTGTCACTTGGTCCCAGATCATGGATTAGAGCAGTTAAAGTACAGAGACCCTTTTGTCCATTTCTGCCTCCTTCAGTGACCTTCCCTCTTTCCAGATCACGTACTTCAGCCTCTGGTACTACAACAAGCAGAATCAGCGCCGGTGGGTGGACTTGGAAAAGCCTCTGAAGAAGCAGCTGGATAAGTACGCCCTGGAGCCCACCGTCTCCTTCGGAGTGGTGTTCTATGTGCCTTCCGTGTCCCAGCTGCAGCAGGAGGTCACCAGGTGAGAGAGTCCGTGCTCTGTTTTCAGGAAATGATCTCGTGTGACTGGAAAAGTGAAAGGAAGGTTGCAGTCGGGAGATCAGGCTGACCATTGCCCTCCCGCCCCACATTTGCAGCCACAGTGTCACGCGGAGGTTCTGGCATGTGGTGTGTCAGAATGCCTTCCTGCGTTCGCGTGAGTTACGGCTTCACTGGGCACAAAGGAGTGATTAAGGGGAAGACACTGTTACCCTGGCTGTCAACTCTTCTCGTCGTGATGTCACCTTCAGTGTGTGTGCTGATTTGTTTCTGACCTTTCTAACAACGAAAGGAGGGAGGGGAAAAAATGAGTCACAGAATCTGTGTTGCTTCTCCAAGAAAGTGTGCAGCAAGGTTCTCACAATTCTTTGACTCCAGTGGTTGTGTGGGGTAATGACGTGGGAGGGGGAAAGGGAGAGGCGGGAGGTGTCGAAGGTCCGAAAATGTTGGTTAATATGTGTCCCTCCTCCTCCCCCTCTCCTGCTCCCTTTCTCTCTCCTTCTTTCTAAAGCAATAAAAACATGTTTTAAAAAACAGGAGTGTTTTAGTCATAAAATCATGGTACAATGAGGACAGATACTTTTTATTTTTTAACAGAATGGAATGATGAAATTTGTATATTACAAAGGTCTACCCTTCTATTATCATAGAAGGTAGATTAGAGGTGGCAAGACTGCAGGCAGGAGACCAGTTAGTAATGTACATGCCATAATGTGGGCATTACTGTAGAATGTGGACCTGAACAAAGGCATTTCATTAGCTGTGGGAAGGGCTGAGAGAGAACAGGCCCTGTAGATTCCACCGGTATGATCACACATTGATTGGGTATCGCAGAACCTGATAGATAAGTTGCGTCAGTGAGGATTAAGTGTGGCTGTATATAACAGAAGCTCTTCACACCTTTGACTTCTCCCGTGAAAGAAGTCTGGAGGTCAGCCCTGAGGGCATCTAGGACGGCTCCACCAAGTCTTCAAGGTCACATGCTCTGTCCCTCACTGCTCCACCATCCTCAGCGTCTCCGTGTTCTTTCCAGCCACTACATAACCTCAGAGCCAACGGATTCTGAGGACCCCCTCGCTGTTGCATGCACATTCCAGGGAGCAGAAGCTTAAACCCGGCTCTCCTCTCCACAAGTCACGCTGCTTTAAGGGGCTTTTCCCATTCCGCGGCCACACTCGCCACGTTGTAAGTGTGGCTAATGGCTACCCTCTGGGACAGCACAGACATATATTGTTTTCGCCACTGCAGAAAGTTCAGTTAGACAACACTGCTCTCTCCGTCTAGCAGTTAGTTCACAGGAGAAGAGATGAACATATCACATGTCCCCATGAGAGCACAATCGGGCAAACCGAGAATGGAAAATTCTACATGATAAATCACATCATTTTGTCTATAAGTAACATGAAAATAAAGAGGAGGCATTTTTTTCCCCCTAAAATTAAGAGAAATTTAGAAATAGTCAAATGTAGTAAGTTGTGGACTCTGTTGGGATCCTGATTTAAAAAACAACTGTAAACAGACTGTTGACGCAATCACAAAAATTGTACATGGGCTGGGTATTGGATAGTGTTAAGGCATTTTAGTCATTTATTTTGTTGGGTGTGTTAAAAGTGTGTGTGTGTGTGTGTTTAAGCTGACTTTTGGGGGATAATACTGAAGTATTTGTAGTTGCTATGATACATCTGGGATTTGCTGTGAAACACTTGGGGTCAGGGAGGGGAGAGCATACAGGAGTCGTGGCAGGCATAAAGTTGGCGATTGGTGAGGCTGCATGCTAAGGCTATGGGAGTTTTTAAAAATATATATATTTTATTGATTTTTTTACAGAGAGGAAGGGAGAGGGATAGAGAGTTAGAAACATCAATGAGAGAGAAACATCGATCAGCTGCTTCCTGCACACCCCCCAATGGGGGGGGGGATATGCCTGCAACCAAGGTATATGCCCTTGACCAGAATCAAACCCGGGACCCCTGAGTCCGCAGGCCGACGCTCTATCCATTGAGCCAAACCGGTTAGGGAGCTATGGGAGTTTTTGTACTTACTGTCTGTATATCTTTTAAAATTTCTATAATAAAACTTAAATATATAAAAATAAAAATGTCTGTACTTTTTATTTAATCAGCATGTTTGGCTTTTGGGCAAGTTTATGGAATGCTTGCTTTAGAATGAACACGTGCAGTCTTTTTCATTCTCTAGTTTAAACCGTTTTGAATTCAGGTTTGCATGCTGCATTTTATCAAGGCATTATTTCTCTAGACAGTGTTGGCAGAGAGTGGGTGGATCTTCATTTCCCATCATGCCCCCAGCATCTAGAACAGTGCTTGATGCAGAGTAGGGTCTAGTAATCACCCGTTAAAGTGGGTAAATAAACAGGAAGCAGAATAAATCAGCACTGTAGAGCTTTGCCTAAATGGAGAAGTGATACCATGAACCATTGGTGACGAGCTTAAGGTAGCTGGATTACTGATAACAATCATAATTGTTACAGTTTCTTGCGTGCCAGCTGTGTCCTAGTGTTGTGCTAAAAGCTTTAAATTTTATTCCTTGAATAAGTTCCACTTTGTGAAGAGGTGATAGCATTCCCCTTTTGCCAGTGACAATTTAACCCATAGTTATGACTTGCTCAGATTCCTGCAGAATGCTAGATTGGACAGCTGGAATACAACTTAGGCCTGTGTGACTAAAGCTTGCGCTGGTAACCAGTTCCCCGGATGTCAAAAGTGTAATAATAAAGTAAACTCATTTTACAAGAATATTAAGAAAGCATTTAGCAGCTGTGCTCTAGGGATTTCATCCAAAAAAATTTCTGTATAAACCTGGCCTGAAATATCAAGAATCGTTTTCTTCTGGGTTTATTTTCCAGGGCTAGGGAACTTCCACCAGAGTAAGCAAAGTCTTATGGTACCAAGTTACTAGGTAGAGTTTTTAAAGTAAAGATTGCCTATGGCATCTCTCTCCAACTAACAAGGACAATATGTAGGGACTGTCTTATGGGGCGTAAGACCAGTTATAGCTTTGAAATAACTGCAGTTAAGGAGAAGTAACTCAATGAATTGATTACATTGTGTGTGTGTGTGTGTGTGTGTGTGTGTGGTATAGGTGTAGGGTATGGTCAAGGATGTTCTTGTCTTTCTTTGAAACCATGCGGGTTAAGGTTTTAGTTTACTAGTTTATGCTCCTCTAATAAATTATGGTCAAATGCATTGTCTCAATTGGAGCTAATGTTGGTGTTGACTTTTTAAAACTGACATTTTTTGTAGGTATCAGTATTATCTGCAGCTGAAGAAAGATATCTTGGAAGGAAACATTCCGTGTACGTTAGAACAAGCAATTCAGCTAGCGGGCTTGGCTGTTCAAGGTAAATGATGACACCTGATACTGTACCTGACCTATCAGCTTAAAAAAACTGTTATAACGAAAACAGCAATGAATTCTTAAAGAACGGACTTTCTATAGTGGTGTAAATATGTTGGTGAAATCTGTTATCGAAGGGGTTTGTGGGAAGAATGAATTTGGATTCTCTAATGAAGGGTAGACTTCTGGAAGAATAAGCATGTTCTCATATGTCAACAGAGAAACAGGAAAAAAATACACACACAGAGCATTTATCTGCTATGTATTTCTCTTGATTTGCTGCTAGCTAATATTTTAGGAAGAAAGATTAGCCAACAGTGAGGACGATGAGGTTATGAACACTTCTGCTTTAGGCATTCGTCATTTGTTTAGTTTCCTAAACAGTGTTCCTGGATTACAGAGCATCGTCAATCATAACAGATCAAGTTTGCATTTCATGGGTAGTTTTTTGGATTGTTTAATTCTGTAATTTTTTTCCTGTGCCCAATCGATAAATATTTACACGGATATATATATATATATATATATATATATATATATATATATATATATCTGGGGAAGACTTCTGGTGGGGCATTGTTTCATATGATAACTGGGAATTGAAATTTAGTCAGAAAAATCCTATATAATAAAAGCTAAAATGCAAATCAACGGAATGGTAGAACCACCATTCGCTATGATGCGCACTGACCACCAGGGAACATATGCTCAACACAGGAGCTTTCCCCTGGTGGTTAGTGCACTCCCACAGGGGGAGTGCCACCCAGCCAGAAGCCGGGCTCATGGCTGGCAAAGGCAGCTGCGGTGGCGGCGGGAGCCTCTCCCACCTCCAGGGCAACGCTGAGGATGACCCATCAGTCAGACATCCCCTGAGGGCTCACAAACTGTGAAGGGGCACAAGGCGGGCTAAGGGACCCCCACACCCCCAGGCCCCGCATGAATTTCATGCACTTGCCCTCTAGTTATTAATAAAATTCTTCAGATATTAGCAGGCGTAGAGACCTTTATCATTTCTAGACAAACAATTGCCTGACATGTGAAACCACATTCCTTTTCAAAGTCCTTTGAATCTTCCGTCGTGTCGCCTTTGGCTTTAAGAGCTGGTTTTCCGTAAACTTTTTGCCAAACTATCTATTTTTAACAGCTAAAATTTGCTAAACCAATACATCTTGCTGTAACATATTCAGATGATCCGATTCCATTCTCGAGAGGTATAGTCACTACTGTGAACACTTTGGTTTCTTCCTGACATTTTTCTGTGCATAAGTAAGGCCACATGATTATAGGGCAGTTTCGTTTTTTAATTATAAAGATGAGATCACATTACATATAGTTTGTAATTAATTTTTCACTTTATTAATAGGCATTTTCCAAGTCAAGACACACGAGTCCACCTAACGAATGCTTTAAGAACGATATTTTTAACATATACACTTTATAACTGTAATGCAAATTTGACCTCTGAACCACAAGCACACCATCTACATTCGACGTACCGAGTATAGTTGAGCATGCGTTGCTATGCAGGTTAAACGTAACTGACATGTGAATATTTGTCCTTTTGTATAGCTGATTTTGGTGACTTTGATCAGTATGAGTCCCAGGACTTCCTTCAGAAATTTGCCTTATTTCCTGTGGTAAGACTCCTTTTGACATTGGGCCTTTGTATAAACAGTTTATTTCCACGCCCTTAATACTCCCTGAAATGAAGTCCAGGAATAGTATTGAAAAATCAGTTCCCTCTGATGAATAACTCAATTGGAAGTTTTTTTTTTCCCTGTAACACCTTTCTTGGTTGTGGTGAAGCCATGGAAATGGGAGGGTTTTTTTTTTTTTTTTTTTTTAAAGAACACCAACATTGGTGTTTATTTTTATTTTTTAAATATATTTTATTGATTTTTTACAGAGAGGAGGGGAGAGGGATAGAGAGTTAGAAACGTCGATGAGAGAGAAACATCGATCAGCTGCCTCCTGCACACCCCCTACTGGGGATGTGCCCGCACCCAAGGTACATGCCCTTGACCGGAACCGAACCTGGGACCCTTCCGTCCACAGGCCGACGCTCTAGCCGCTGAGCCAAACCGGTCAGGGCAAGAGGTTTTGCTTTTAACCGAAGGCTTGAAACCTCACAAAATCATGTTGAAATAAATTTGGCTTCTCATCAGCAGTTTGAAAAGTAGATGATGGGAGGACACTGCCTTCTACTCTGTTACAGTCACTACTGGTCGCCTGGGCAGGGAATCTGCACTGGGGCCACCCGGGGAGGGATGCTCTTCTGAGCGTCTGCACAGCCAGCGGGAGGGCACAGGGGTCATAGTGCCGGGATGGCAACTGGCCGGGGGGGATGTTACCAACCTGACATAACCCAGCGGGAACTTCCTCTGAGGTTGAATGGAAAAGGCAGGGCGAGAGTTTGGCTCCTGAGCAGAAGCCACTGAATCCCTTAGGGAGACCATGATGACGAGCTGAAGCCACGCTCCTCGCATTCCTCCCAGTCGTGCTGTTGCCTGATGGTGATGAGAGTTGGGTAGAGCCAGCAGCAACGAATCTTCCTGAGAAATCGGAGTGACGTGTGTACATACTTACTGCAGTGTGTTTTCCTCAGGGCTGGCTACAAGATGAAAAGGTATTGGAAGAAGCAACGCAGAAAGTGGCCTTACTCCATCAGAAATACAGGTAACGCTAAGAAAAGAAGACATGGCAGTGGTATGCAGCCAATGCCTGTTTGAACTTAAAATGTGCATTAACAGTGAAATTTGGCACTTTATGCTGCTGCTTCTGCTGCTGCTGCTGCTGATGCTGCGACCACTGCTCCCTTGAGAGTCCCCGCATTTTCAGAGCGCTCACTCTGTGCCGAGTGCTCGTCCAAGCACTTACCATATCACCTCATCTCCGTGAGGAGGCTGAGGAGGTCGAAAGGGTGCCCATCCCCCACCCCGGGTGTGAAAGGTTTTGGTGCTCACCGAGTCCTGGGTAGGTCAGTTCAGCATTGGAGAGACTTCTTTTCATATGCGATGCAGCAGGAACAGGGTTTTCCCCTCTGTACCTTTGGAAGCTGAGTCTCTCTCCTCTGGGGAAGCTGTGCTAAGAGCTACGGTGCTTCCTGCCCCAACCTACCGTCCTCGGTCGACAATGATGTTCTTGGATTGTGAATATGTACGCGTGGTTGTAAGAAAGACCCTCCCCTGGAGAATGTTGGGTCTCCATTCTAAACCAGATACACAGTTCCAAGTATGTGACGTATCATCACGTTCTTATAACCACTCTCTAAGTCAATGTTATTATCTCCTTGCGTATTGGGGGAGCCAAGCTCAGAAAGACTAAATAACTTGCCCGTAGTTACAGGAGGTAGAGGTGGGGTTGGGACCCGGGTCTGTCTAATTATAACCTGTTGTTCATCCCCTCCCATTAAAAGTAACCTTTAGGCTCTCCTCACTCAAATCCATACAATCGCTCACAAAGGATTAATCTTCCTAAAACATCACTTTCCTCTCTCTTCTTCCCCCCACCCCCACCCCCCTTCTCAGATGCTCATGGATTTCTTCTTGCTCTTCACTAGCCCGAGTTCATTGCCCCTGGGATTAAAGGCCTCCTATGAAATGGTTAAATCCTGCCTTTCCAGCTTTCCCTTCTGCTGTCCCAAGTGAACCATGTTCTCCCCCTCACCCCTTATCTTTTCGTTACTTTCATTCATTCATTCATTCATGCATGCATCTCCTTAAAGATGTAGTGGCACGGAGATACGTTGAACAATCCCCTGCCATCAGAGGATGCGTTTCCCGCCTTTCAGTCTAAGGGGTGTGTAGGCAGGACAGTCCACTGAGGGGGCAGTTAGGATGGTCAGAATGGAATATGGCAGCAGTGGGAAGTGTGCACAGAATGTGGTGGGTTTGCGTAGAGCTGGGATGTCTGACCTAGACTCGGGGATCACAGCGGGTGACAGAGAAGGAGTGACGGATACAGAGGCCAAGCCTTGAAGGATAGGTGGACAGGTGAGTGACAGGTATCCTAGGAAGAGGGATTAGTGTGTGCAGAGGCCGAGGGCCTGAGGGAACGTGCTGTATTCAAAGAAAGGCAGGGTTTGGGATGGCTGAGGTGTGGGATGCCCTGTGGGTGTAGGGGAGCAGCGAAGATGAGGCTGGAGAGGCAAGTTTCCATGCAGCTGAGCACTTTCTTTGCCCACACCACCTTCCTACCTACGCATCCTTGTAATTGTGTCGCCGGAGCTAAAAAGGATTTCCATCCTCCTAACTCTTAACTTTCCGCACTTTTATCATTCGGCATTTAGCACGTGATTGCGTAGTATCCCCTGATAGTTTGGATAGTAAGCAGTTACTCAGTGGTTTGGAAAGAATCCCAGCTTTTCCCAGAGATGTTTCAGGGGTTCTCTTATTCCCTGCGTTCCCCTCGCCTGTCTCAACGCGCAAGGAGAGGATCTTCCAGAACTCACCCCAGTGTGCAGCACCGTGCTTTGCGCGTAGACAGTTTGCAGTAAATATTGGGTTGATACAACCCATGGCAGATGCTTCGAAACTTGAAATGTTTTTACTGTTTTAGGCCAGATCCATATGTAGTGTTTTAGAAAAGCTCTGGGGTTTTTTGTTTTTAGTTTTGTGGCTAATCTCACTGACATGTGTGGGTTGCAGAGGGCTCGCAGCTCCTGAGGCGGAAATGCTGTACATGCAGGAGGTGGAGAGGATGGAAGGCTACGGAGAAGAGAGCTACCCTGCGAAGGTAAGTGGGACACGGAGGCCAGGCGGGGATCTCCAGAGCGAGTCTCAGCAAGTCCTGGAGGATCCGCGGAGAAGCCCCGGGTGCCCTGCTGTGCAAAGGCCGACTCGTGCAAAGTTCTGGACACTTCAAAGCTGAGGTCCTTGTGGCCAAAATGACGCAGCAAACATCTTCCTGATTTGCAGTTTGTTCTCCGAATGCTCTTGAGAGAGTTCCTTAAGGGGTCCATCTCTTTTTATGTTCACACATGCTCACGAGACGACACATGCATCACTTTTAGACTTCCCCCTTCCGAATAGTTAACCTGTGAGTCTGCCGAGCATTTCTCGTTTGGGAAACAGGTTCAGGGGACGGGCTGCAGTTGTGGCTGCTGTGCACCTGCCGCCTGAGTGTGTCTTTCTCCTTGCAGGACAGCCAGGGCAGCGACATCTCCATCGGAGCCTCTCTGGAGGGCATCTTTGTGAAACACAAGAACGGAAGGCCTCCTGTGATATTTCGGTATTTTTCTTACATCTTTCTGAGCAGTTTCCGTGGCTCCTGTTGCTGCTACTTTTTAGTTTTGATGTTAGTTAATATTGCTCTTAAGTATCTCCCAAGGTCTCAGTAGAAGATGGAAGTAGTGCTTGTGATGGGGGTCGACTTAGGAAATACTTACAAATGCGCCCCTTTTCTTCCCATATGGAGGCGTTCTTTCTTTTGATGTGAATTTTTCACATGAGCTCTGGTTTCTAGGGCTATTTCTTTCATTTTTGTTAATCCTTACCTGAGGATATTTTTTTTCTATTGCTTTTCAGAGAGAGTGGAAGAGAGGGAGGGTGGGGAAGGGCAGAGGTAGATAGATAGATAGAGAGAAACATCTATGTGAGAGAGACACATCTACTGGTTGCTTCTCACACGTGGAATGGGAGGTGAACCTGCAACCCAGGTGTGTGCCTTTCTAGGGAAGCACTGAGCCGCGCTGACCTTGGTGTCCCTGGGACCTAACATAGTTTCTGACCTTGCCAGAATGCATCTTTGTATGATGTTTGTTGAATGAAGGAAGGTGTCATTGCCAACCAGCTAATATAGGGATCTTTGATCTAACTAGTCTGACAAATGGGGATAAATTAGATTTTACATTTTTATTTTTATTTAAAAAAAACTTTATTTCAGATAAAATTAATATTTCCATAATTTAGGGTAAGCAGCAGACACACTTCCTTGAGTCCATTATTTTAGGTAATTGTGATTTCCATGAACAGAGTTTAGTATCATTTGAGTATTTGCCCACATGCTTGTTGGAAGCTTCTGTAGCCTTTTCTTGGTAGGAATTCCAGTTTTTCTGAACTCTTCCCTTCCCTTCAGGTATTCCATTTTACATTCTTCATAAAAAACAGGGTCAGTATAGTAAGAGGTTAGACATTCTTTTGATGCAGAATTTTCTTTCTGGCATTTTACTACCACGAGCATTCCAGACGCCTTGCAACATCTGGGTAAAACCCGCCGGGTGGAGCGCCATCTCGGCGACAGAGGGACGCAGCCTCGAGGCCACACCCCTGGATTTTACGTTCTTAAACATTCGCTGGCCTTGTTTAGTATTCATGCACTTACATTTTGCAGCCATGCGTTATCACTTCAATTAGAAAGTGCACGCTAGAGGATTCAAACAACGGTTTCATTACCAAGATAACCAAATACTAATTTATGTATCAAGCTCCAACATGGAAATCATGTGCTCCACCTCCTGGTGCACACATGCGCACTCACATTGCCATTCTCTGTTTGTTGTCCTCTAGGTGGCACGACATTGCCAACATGTCCCATAATAAGTCATTCTTTGCCTTAGAGCTGTCAAGTAAAGAGGAGACCATCCAGTTCCAAACGGTGAGTGGGCAGTAGGAGTAGCATGGAATGTTTTTCCTGAAAGTTAACACGTCAGCGTTTGTGTGTGTGTGTGTGTGTGTGTGTGTGTGGGCGTTGGGGGGAGGTGGGAGGGTGGCACTAAAATGATAATATTTTACAGTTTTATAAAATGTAAAATTTTGTAACATTTTTTACATAGTGGTGGTCTTGTCATAATCGTGCATTTGACAAAAGTAATTGCTTAGTGAATATTGTTGGATGAATCCTTAGGTAACTACTAAATTTAAGCAACTAAATAGGGGAGAAAGTGAGCACTAATATCTTAATTTCCATTAAGTGAATGGCTCTGTAGAAAGATTATTTCACAGTTATTTGCTTTTGCTCCCTTGACACATGGAAGTATTGAGTCACTGAGTCGAATGCTTGGTTTAAAAATGTCTTTGAGTTATCTATGTGTCAAAATGGAAGTTGATATTTTCATAATTTTTAAATTTCTAAGTCATTTGGATGCTGTTTAATACAAGAATCACACTGTTCAAATAGATTTTTTTTTTTGCCTTCATAATTTAAATCCTAGTTATCCTTCACACTCTTGTGAAAAAGTATTGGAAAATGAAAGAGTCCCAGTGTGTTAAAAGTGACTTGACATAATTTCGTCTTGTCCCCAGACAAGCTCTGTATCACATTGTAAATGTGCTTTCATTTATTTCACGCATATTTTACTTACTAGGAAGACATGGAAACAGCAAAATACATGTGGAGACTCTGTGTGGCGAGGCACAAATTTTACAGACTAAATCAGTGCAGCCTGTAAGTACATCCTGCTCATGGAAGTTGGAGAAAAGAACAAGTTTAGACATTTTCATCTTGAGTTGTATTGTATCATCTAGAAAGGCCAGTTTTATGACATATGATATTTTAAATGGCATTTTCATGATAAATTCTTGGCTTTTGCATGTTAAAATGGTATTTCTCAAAGTTTTAAAATTTATTTTGCTTTGGACCAACTTCTAATAACTACAGATATGCCTCTAAGATTTCTTTTAACTATTCACTAGAGTCATTCTAATTTTTAAGTTAGAAAGTGAATATCTATATCTTTCATTTTTTTAATCAGCATTTTGTGTAATTAAGGAATGTTGCTTTTCAAGCCATGGGAAGAATTTGTGGCCCTTCTTCCTAACGTAGTTTTCTTAACCTACATGCACTGCCCCCTACTGGATCATTGCCATCTGCATATAAATGTGCTGTAACATTTCACATCTTACTATAAAACACGTTGCCTTTATGCCACATGCTCCCTAGCCGCAGCGTTGTGTCTCTGCTCTCCTTTATAGCAAATTTCTTTCTGTTTAAAAAAAGAAAAAAATATGTAATTGATTTCAGAGAGGAAGGGAGAGGGAGAGATGGAAACATCAATGATGAAAGAGAATCACTGATTGGCTGCTTCCAGTACGCCCCCTAGGGGGGTCAAGCCCACAGCCAGGCATGTGCTCTTGACCGGAATTTAACCTGGGACCCTTCAGCCCACAGGCCCATGCTCTATCCACTGAGCCAAACAGGCCAGAGCTGTAGCACATTTCTTCAAAAGAGTTGTGTGCACCTGCTTTCTCTCCTTCCTCCCCCAGCCTGTTTCCACGGAGCTGCCTCACCGTTGAGTCTGCCTGATACTGACCCTTATCCAGTGGTCATTTCTGTTTGTTCACTTGACCCTCCAGCAGCACTTGCCCTCTGACCGCCCTTCCTTCCTGCACCTGCTCTTCCCTGGCTGCCGGGACCCCACCTCTCCTGCTTCTCCTCTTTCTAGGCTGTTTCTTCTTGCTCACCTTTGAGGCTTAATCCTCAGACCTCTTCGCCATCTGCTCGTGTCCTGAGGATTCACCTGACCTCGGGCTTAAAAATAGCATCTTTATGCTGAAAGGGCATCTGGTTTCCCATCCAGCCCCGTTCCCCCTCCCCTCCTCGCCCAGCACCTGATTCACTCATCCTGCCGCCTTGTGGACATCTCCACCTGCTGCCCACGAGGCACCTCACTTCTGATACGTGTAGAACCAAACTCCTGGTGTGCTCTTCTGCTTCCTGCCCCCAGGAAGAGCACATGTTGGCACATGGCAACACCCTATTCACCAGCCCCAAACCTGCCGGATTCCTGTTTCTCTTTCATCCACATCCAGTACATCAGCAAGCTCTGCCTCCTCTGCTGTCAAAATGTACCTGAAATCTGACATGTTACCGCCTCCTCTGCAAACAGCTGAAGTGCCAGCTGCCAGTCTCCCACCTGGAATACGGCAGTGGCCTCCAGACTCCCTTTCTGTGCCTGCCCTGCCTCTAGCTTCCCTCCCGACCAGCCAGAATGACCTTATCGTGAGTCAGATCCCCTCACTTTCTGAAAAACCTGCACTGGCCTTCATTCCACCACTTAAAAGTCCAAGGCTCGTGTCATCGGGCCATTGCCTGGTTCCAGCCTTGTTCCCTTTACCTGCCCCTTGCCTCCCCTGTCCCAGCCACAGTAGGATCCTTTCTGGTCTGTGAACATGTGACACCCTTGGGGATGCTACACTTGCCCCTGCTTCTTCTGTGTCCTCACGTGTCATCATTGATCAGAGGTGGCCCTCTTCAGCCAGGCTGTCCCCTCCCACCTGTGTCCCTTACCCCTACAACCTGTCTCTCTCTATTCCCCTGCGGTTATCCCCAAGCAACCACTTGAATATCTGTATTTGTTTGTTTACTCGTTTACTGTCTGTGTCTCCTCCCAGCAGGTCAGCTGCCAGCTGTGCCAACTGTTAGGAGCTCTGATTTGGGGTGTGTGTGGTGCGGTAGGAGCTCCTAGGAGAAGGGTACCTAACCCAGAAGCCTCCAGTTAGGAAAGGCTTCCCAGCCGAGTGACAGCTCAACTGCAACCTGGTTTCACTCCATCGCTCCTCTGGCCCAGTTCAGCTGCCTCCCACCTGGCCTCGCCTGCCCCATCCCACCTAGCTCCAGCCAGGGTTCTGGCTGGATGAACAAAAGGTGTGACACTGCTCTCAGAGTTACAGCCCAGGTCCAAAGCTGAGCCTGTCCCTCTCCACTCTTCCTCAGCTATGGGATTATGTGTAGATTTCAGTGTTCCTCCTCTGGGTTCCCCTGCCTCACTCCCCCTTGATCCCGGCTCTGGAGCCCTCAGTCCTTTCAATGCAGATGCTCTTCGCAGCCCCAGGCCTCGCTGGCGTGCCCTTCCGTGCCCTTCCTCCTCTTCTCTCCCAGACCCAGTCATTCTTCAGGATCTGGTTTGCATGCAGCCGCCTTCAGACCACCATGCATTCTGTTTCTAGTCCTCGGTTTCACGCTCCAAGTCCTGTTTTCCCTATCACTTTCGTAACAATAATTGTGATTCAGCAAACGCTTTCTCCATATCGGGCATCATGGTGAGAGCTTTTATCTCCTCTCACCCTCACAGTCACTCTTTGGTGTTATTATTGCCCTTTTGTGGGCGACGGCATGGAGACTTGGAGACACGAAGTGTTGTTCCCCTGCTAACGGGGAGCAGCGAGGCTGAGCCTGGGCCGGCAGCCCCTGTGCAGACTGGTGGAGTGTCCGTGATGCGATTTGTCTGCCGCGTCCACTGGGACTCCCTGAGGGCAGGCCCCTCCCATCCATCTTCCTGCCCCGGAGCCTGGCAGGGGGCCTCTGGCAAGCACAAGGCTTAGTTAGCACCTGGTGGGAGCCTGGGTGACATGGTGGTGACGGGATGGCGGTGGGGAGAAGAACCCTTTTGCTGCTTGTTGCTTTATTTTTACTACTGATTGTCAATTGAAAAAAAAAAAATTGTCCAGGAAGGAAGAGGGAAGGCTGCAGGGACCTGGGTGTGAAGAAAGCCTCCGTCAGGAGCAAAGTGCAGAACCACCTGCCGATTAGCATTTAGGTCCCTGTCCCCCTCCCCGCCATCCCTGCATCCCTGCACCCGTGTTTGTGTCCGAGTCCTCCTGCTGGTCTGGTGATGGGGTTTCCGAAAGCACCAGCTGGCGGGGAGGAGCACCCCTGCTTCCTTGTGGATGTGGGAGCCTCTGTTGGCTGCCTGGCTGGGACTTTGGGGTGCATTTGTGGGTGGAAATGTTCCCTTGCTGCTAGATTCGGGGGTGCAGCTCCTCCGGGTGTGTGACGTTATTTTTATGCAGAAGTGTGTTCTGAGGGTCAGGGGGTAGATATGCAGCCTTCCGGGCCACAGCCTTTTCATGAGGATAAAGCCTTCCATACGTTGAAGAGTATCCATACAATTGACCCATCATTCCCTCAGCTTATTCTTTTTCTGGAACATAATGAAGGATCGATGGTTTTGAGTAAGCCACCAATGTAATCCCTTTCCCGCAGGCCTCCGTATTAGTTGGTGCCACGTTTTGTCTCTAATCTCTGTGCATCCAGTGGGTTGTGGAAGTGCATTTCCTTGCGGTAGTCCCCTGCAATTATTCGTGGCGGTTGATACCCACGCCGCTCTGTGGAAAAGGAGCATGTCTCACTGTGAGCACTTGTTCCCCAGGTGACGTAAACGAACGCTTAGCTTTTTGGTAGAAAGAAGCTGACAAAGCAGAATTCAGGCAACTCTGAGAAGTACAGCTCAGCCGCCCATGCTTGGCCGTGAGCGTCACTTCCCTCCTCACTCACTGTGTCTTCGGTTCAGCAAACATCGAGGGCTTCCTGTGTGCCAGGCACCACAATACCGTGTGCTCCTGCCCCCACGGGCCTTACAGAGCAGGTGGCGTTGGCTGTGTGTGTGTGTGTGGGGGGGTGAGGGGTGGGGGGGGCAGTTCTAGGTGAATAATCAGTTATCAGGTACCTGTGCCCAGGAAGCTGACAGACCTGCCTGTTCAAATGCCGGTTCTGCTTCTTACTTTCCACGTGACCAGCAGTAACTTACTTAATCTAAGTATCAGTTTCTTCATCTGTGAAATCAGGGTAACAGCCACCCTCCCGCACGGGGTTGGCGTGGGCCCCCCCGGGTGATCACGCGCAGCCTTCAGCCCTGTATCAACAAGTCCTGCCGTTTATCTTCCTCGGGGCTGGCAGCCTTTTTCTTATTCTGTCTTCCCTAGTGCACGCATTCCGGTGATTTTTTCCTAAGAGTCCTTCACCGGTCCCACGCCAGCAGCACCCATCAGCATTGTAAACGGCCCCCAAAGTCTGGAAAACACAGCCCACAGTTCCCCCACTTTCTGTCGTGCACTGAGTGTGGGGTAGCTGGTCCCACAGCAAACTGCATTGACAAGGACACTGGCAGGAAAAAGGGGGGTTAGAGAATGAGAACGAGGGCGCCGCTGACTCCGCTGACTCTGCCCTACAGTGTGGCAGGAGGAAGAGGTACTCGCTTGTGTGTGCGCAGCGGGCAGCGGGCAGTGTCGCCCGCATGCTGGGTGCTGCCGGCCAGGGTGCAGACAGATAGCGCGTGGGGGAGCTGCTGCCAGTGTCGCAGGCTCTGCATCCTGGGGTTCTGTGTTTAACGCACTGCGGTCGACGTTTGCTGCCGGCGGGGCAACTCTGGACATGTCGTTGGAGGATTCCGTCGGCAATCCTCCCTCCCAAGCCTCAATTTCAGATTTGTAGTGCTTTAAAGCTCAGCCCACGCCAGCGAGTCCCTGGGCTAAACAGAAACTTAAAAAGACCAGTCCGCCTAAACCTTACCCCTGACCTTGGAGAAGGAGCAGAGGCAGAGTGAAATGGCTGCCAAGTGCAGGGTCTTCAAATTCTGCACACAGATTTTAGGAATATATTAACGCACAGTTGGGGACTATTTAAAAAAAAAAAAAAAGCCCAGACACAGCCTTCTTACCTGCTTCACAAGGAGGCCCCCTTTGCCAGCGTGTATGGTATTTTACCAACCAATATGGGTACTTTTGTAGTCTAACAGAAGTCGTGTCCACTGTGTTGTTGAGGAACATGAATACTGGCAGAACAGAGCGTCCTTGGGAAAGAGACATCTGTTCATCAACAAGCTTATTACATTCCAAAGATAATGAAAGAAATTATTAAAGCATTTAATTTAAAAAGAAGTCATCTAGTAGAAGCGATTGTGGCCTTGAAGGTGATGTCCGTCATTAGCGTGATGGGAATGTCACTGGGGAGACCGAGGCTCGGTGCTCTGGGGCGTGAGTGTTCCCTTGGTGTTGTGGGTTTGCAGGCGCTAGTCCTTGGAGCAGTGCAGCCCAAGGTCACAGCATGTGTCTGCAATCAGTAATTGCATGCCGTGGAAGCTCACGAGCCAGGAACAGATGGCAAAAGTTTTTTTCTTTTTTTTAAGAGCTTTGACAAAATTATGCAGGTCATCAACAAAGCCAGGAATCCTTAGTGCTTAGCTTCCTAGATCTTAACTTTTGACAAAACTGACCACACAAAAACAAAACATGCCTGCCTCTGTTTAAAGACTATGAAAGTACAAATGGGTTTTTCTGTTTCTTGTTTCTAATTTTATTCAGAGATGGGGCTTGTCGTGACTAGTTTAAACTCTCAGATTATCTGGTAAATGTTAGTTGGCCCTCCTAATATTCTCATTGCTTTTTAAAAACATTTAATTTTTCCCGCCCTGACCGGTCTGGCTCAGTGGATGGAGCGTCGGCCTGCGGACTGAAAGGTCCCAGGTTTGATTCCGGTCGAGGGCATGTACCTTGGTTGCGGGCACATCCCCAGTGGGAGGTGTGCAGGAGGCAGCTGATCGATGTTTCTCTCTCATCGATGTTTCTGACTCTCTATCCCTCTCCCTTCCTCTCTGTGAAAAATCAATAAAATATATTTAAAAAAATTTTTTTCCCCCAACACCGTTTTATTCCTTCCATGTCCTCTCCCACCTCCACCCATTCTCATTGCTTTTTAAAAAGTACATTTAAAACCAGAGAGAAGTTTCTTGAAAGAAAGGTGAATAAGTGGGTTTACCACAGGCCCACTAAAACAGTTTTCCTACTCTCCTGCTTTCCCTAACTTAATTCCTTAGAACAGCGGTTCTCAACCTGCCGGTCGGGACCCCTTTGGTGGTCGAATGACCCTTTCACAGGGGTCACCTAAGACCATCCTGCATATCGGATATTTACATGACGATCCATAACAGTAGCAACATTCCAGTTATACAGTAGCAACGAAAATAATTTTATGGTTGGGTCACAATGTGAGGAACTGTATTTAAAGGGCCAGAAGATTGAGAACCACTGCCTTAGAAGAAATACAGATTCTTAAGTTACCAAAGTTGTAAGCTTACCTCTTCATTATGTTTGGAGTACGTGGTTAGCAGACTTGAAGTAAAGGCAGTTGCAGTTGCTTCCGGCTTTGGGGCTGGCAGCCAATGGCCGCCCCTTCCGTGTGTTAGTGGGGTGGTCAGTGGTGAGTCAGGCCCACGGAGCATGAATTTGCACCGTCTTGCTGCCTCTGGGGTGAGTTTGTGGGTGGCCTGGCCTTCCCTCCTACCCCCTCTGGATGGACCAGGGAAGGTTCCCCTGTCGGCCCCTCTGGTCGTCCAGGCAGCGGATGCTGCGGGAGGAGACAGCCCCTGGCGTGGTCATTGGGACATGGGCAGGGACAGGGACCCTCCTTCCTTGTCTCAGATTTGAGCTGGGATTACTTTGTCTTTTGCATGGGAGCCTTTATCATTTTACAGTCTTATTAATGTATTCTCGTGGAATTAGGAAGATTGCGTGTATGAATCAGAGCGAGCGAGAGGGAGAATACATGTACGCTCTCACAGTAAGGACGTGCCTTGTTTTACAGGCAAACGCCGACGGTCACCGTGAACCTGATTAGGAGGAGGTCGTCTTCGAGGATGTCTCTGGTGAGAAAGGAGGAGAGCCACGATGGCTGCGTTTCCCTTAGCGATGATGTCCTCTTCCTTCATAACGTAGGCTTATGGCAGTGCTGATTCTTAGTTTGAACACAAAACTGTGTCCATATTCTGTTGTTTTTTGACCAAAGAAATGGTAATTTTTCCCCCCCAGACGGTAAGCCCAGTATTGGTATAACATCTATTATATTATACATTGAAATATTAGGTCGAATCTAACATTTAAAAGTTTGACTATTAGCCAAGAGTCATCAGGAGTTTGTAGATAAAGTACTGGACAGTTTTGCCTCCTGAAATTAAATATACTCCACATAAGCTTCTTACGTTCATGGGTTTATATGAGAATTCAGGACATTTTCGTCTATCCCTCCTTGCCCTTAACTTTTCGCCCGCAGCTCATTTTCTTGTGCCGTGTGACGTCCGCCCTCAGTGCGCGGGGCTTAGCATCGCCCTCGGGGCAGCAGTGAGAACGGCAGATGAGAGCTGTGGGTCTTTGTGTTCGCTCTTCATGTATGTTTGTGCCTCCTTTGGGAGTGTTTTAGCGGAGACAAAGACGCCAGCAGACAGTGCCTTTGCATGTCACCCAGGCCGTGTGTTTTAACCCCGCCTCCACCTTCCCGTTTCTCAGCCGAAGCCTCAGCCCTATACGATGCCCGCCCCACCCGCGCTGCATTACAACGGACATTACACGGAACCCTACACTTCTTCTCAAGGTAAGGGCACCGGTTCTCAGGGGCCTGATGGCGTGAGATTTGGAAATCTTGAAGCCTGTATAATTTTTGACTGAAGTGACATGCAAAATCACTGTGATGATTGTAGCCATGCTAGACTCACAGGATAGGCCGCCATTATATTCTGTTTCTTGGACATGTGTAGGAAATACGCAGTTACCTTAGTCGCCCCTTATCCAGGACCCCCAGGGATGCCTGAAACTGGGGGTAGTGCCAAACCTTATATGTACTACTAGGGGCCCAGTGCACAAAAATTTGTGCACTCGGGGGGGTGGGGGTCCCTCAGCCCGGCCTGTGCCCTCTTGCAGTCTGGGACACTTCGGGGGGGATGTCCACCTGCTGGCATGCCTGGCCAGCCTGGGTGAGGGGCTGAGAGCCATTTTCAGGCTGCCCACAGCCCCTTCAGGGTTCGTGCACTGGGGGGTGGGAAGGCTGGTGAGTGCAGGCCTGGACTTTTCCTACCGGAGGGCCCACGATTGCAC